>SNQJ01S0028885.1:40728-101309 GCA_010110895.2 Picea sitchensis
TTCACCATTCGCCATACAATATATACAATGTTTTTAGGTATTCCGTAGATACCAAAACCCTAATCCCTTAATCCGGGATTAATTTACAAATCAGCTAAAAATAGCAAAATCCGCTAAAAATAGCAAAAACCGCCCAAAATCGTTCGATCCAGCCTCGGCTCCTGTCTGTGATGTTGATGGGACTATTTCTATGCCTCTTTCGGCCCTCTGTGTTTCTCTGAGTTGTTGGAGAAGCTACCTCATGTCTGTCATCTCCTTCTGAATCTTGTCCCTTTGGCGTTGAGCATCCTCAAAATCCTTCATTGTTCGATCCTGGACCATTTGGTCCACAAGGTCCACATCATCCTTTGTGATCGTATATTCTGGTAGCGTCTTGTGTGCCTTAGTTTTCTTGAGCGCACCCCCCATTTGTATAATTGGCCTCTTGGTTTGGCCTTGCTCCTATTGAGTAGCACTTGATGTGGCTCCTTGTGATGTCTCAATATGTTTCTCATGTTCCTGTGGCACCTGGGTGTTGTTCTTCTTCCCCACCTAAGTGCCTTTGTTGGATACACCCCCTTTCTTTTGTTGCGCCTGGTTCTGACCGGTTCTTGGCTTCTTGGGCACTATTTTGTCTTCTGGAGGTGTTTGTTCCTGCCCTGCCTCTGCCTCCTTATCTGCAGGCATCTCTTAATTCAGGACTGGATCCAGTCATCGTTCCAATCCTTGATGGCCATTTCTATGTCCTCTTCCTTGATGTAGTAACACAGTTGTAGCCATTGGTTGTTGGGATCCTTCCATGCTTGGATCCACATTGTATGCATGGGCGCTTTGAATTTGGCTATGCCCTGATACTGTGCGACCACTTCTTGTGTAATCCACCAAGTGTTGGTGATGCTTTCCTGCAAGTCATTGTAATATCCTTCGAACATTCCTGCATTCGCCCTTTTTTTCTTGGGGTATTGAGTGGTCCCTAGCGATAGGTATCGTGTTGCATGGAAAGGAATGGATATTGCAGAAAAGAATGAATACTTAGGCTCCTTCCCTCAGATTAAGGCGATCATGATGAGTAGCCACGAATAGTGAAAGTTTGTCCCCAGGTCCTGTGCGTCCTTGAAATCTTCCAAGAACGGATTCAACAAGTACGGGGCCTAGCTGAGTGTGGTGCCCTCCACACACAGTGTTGCAGTTGCGACAACCCCAGCAGGGACTTCCTCCTTGCGGAATTTCCTGAGTAACTTTTATGCCATGATTTTTGTGGCCATTCTTATCACTGCGTCACTAATACGCTTGGTTATGATTCCTTGTGACCCCCTTTCTATACCATACTTCTTCTTCATTTCCTCGACTCATGCCTTTTCCTTCTTCTTGTCATCAAGGAACTGCACAGGTGTCTCCCCCCGTATTGGGAGCCCTGTGATGTATGCAATGATCTCTACATCTATTGAGACAATCTATTCCAGCCACAGGTATCCTCCATGGGTGACTACCATCATCTTCTTGATGCAGTTGTTTTCGTCTCGGCCCCTCCCAAAGTGAGGGATTTCCAACAGGCCTAGAATCTAGTTTTTGGCCAGTCCGGCTACCCACTGGCTTGGTTGGTTAACTAGTTAGCCAAAGTGTCCTATACCCACAATTTCCAAGTAAAGTTTCTTGGAAAACTATGGGAACTTGTCAGTGTCCATCACATCGTGGTCTGAGTACCACAATTTCTCCATGTGGCCTAACATGTTTCCCACGACACACACCCATTCCAAAATGCATGTCAATACTATGGTTGTGGATTCCTGCTTGCGCGGTGACCTTGGTACTGGTTGTTTTCCCTTCCATTGCGGTGGCTGACTCAAGGTTCCAGCCTCCATTGTTCTCTCTTATGCATACTCATCTGCTCGGTCGGTGACATCTTCCATTGTTTCCTCCTATGGTTATTCTGGCATGGTTGTCTGTGACCTTTCTGGCGTGGTCATTTTTGCCTAGTTTGGGACCGTCCTATTGACCCGCAAGGCTTCTTCAGGGTTTTCGGGGTGCGAATGATTTCCTACGTCCTCAGCCTTCTTGCCCTATCCCCCTTCCGGCATATCAATGTCCATGCCCACTGGTATTATCTAATGGGTTTCCTCCACTATTGGTATGGGTCTTCCTGGTGTCATATCGGGCGGGATTTCATCCACGTTGACGACTTATGGAGGATGAGGTGGTTGTTGTTAGCTTCCCTGTGGTTGTGGTGGTGCTCCAACGTTTCTTCAAGGTCGTCTATAGGTCTAACTCGTATCTCCCAGTTTGGGTGGTGCAATGGTGGTAAGGGTGCTTTCCATCGAGCTTAGTTGGCTCTGTAACCTCTACAACTCGCTCTGTGCTTTGTATACTCTATCTGTCTATGTTTTTCTCAATTTCACAATAGTGTTCCTGCTCCCCGCGTATTGGCTTATATAGGAATCGTGTGAATCATCTTAGAGACGTTACCCAAATTGCGTTTTAATTGAACTGGCGCTTTCTGCATACTTTCCATTGAATTCCCTTATCATCGCCAGTTGGCATGATTAATGCGACGTCCCGTCAATCGTTCTTGTCATTTAAGTTTGATAGTCATCATTCGTTGCCAGTTATTTTTCATACCATCCATTCACGTTGTTTCCCACCTTTTAGTGATTGTTGGTCCTTTCTTCGTCGTGCTAGCGTTTCCAGGTGCGCATTCTCATTCTCTTTTCTTCGTGCTACACCTATGTTGCTATCTTTTGATTTCCAACATTGTATCCCCTCTGTTTTTTTTGTTTTTTTTTTTTATGTGCCACGAGGTCGACTATCCCTATATAGCTTCAGGCGACTCCCATTAATCATCCCTCTGAGTTATGTTCCTCCAAATCCTTCAATTGTACAGCTACCCCATCTATGACAGTCTTTACTTCGTATGGTCCTAACCAATGCATTATGAGTTTTCCTGGGTGCTGAAGGGATTTATTGTCATACACCAAGACTAAGTCTCCTTCCTTGAAATATTTCCTCTTGATATGTCTATCATGCCAAGATTTTTCCCTTTCTTTCTGTACTTCTTGGTGAAACCCTGCTAGAATCATGTCTTCCTCCATGATCATCAGTTGATTTAGCCTTTCTTGTACTGTGCCTCGTTCTGTCATGTTTTTAATTGTTTCTACGCGCAGACTAGGTACAAAAAATTCTAATGGAACCACTTCTTCTTGTCCATACACCAATCTAAATGGTATTTGTCCTGTCAATTTTTTTCATGTGGTCATGTACGCCCATAGTACGGTTGGTATCTTCAAGTCCCAATTATCGCTATTAACGTTGCAGATATTCGTCAATGCATTTTCAAGGATTTTTTTAAAGGCTTCCAATGTTCCATTTGCTTGAGGATGATATGGTGTACTTTTTTTATGATAAACTTCAAACTCCTCAGTGATAGCCTTAATTGTGTTTTTGATGAAGTGAGTGCCTTGGTCACTCATCAAAATCCTTGGGTAGCCAAATCTAGTGATCACTTTCTCAAACAAGAAGTGTGATGTTGTCTCTGCGCTGCAATATTTTACTGGTGTTTCTTCTTCCCATCTTGTCAGGTATTCTATCGCAGTGATAATGTACCTCGCTCCTAACCTTTTTGTTGGTGGGTTAATTGGTCCCACAAAATTCATTTCCAATTTGTCAAATACCTGCAAGGTTACTTGTGGTCTCAGGGGAATATCTTCCCTTCTATTTGGTTTCCCAACCCTCTGACATACATCGCATTTCTAGCAATAGCCCTTTGAGTCTCTATGAATGGTCTTCCACCATAGTACTGCGCGCAATACCTTCTTCACGGTAGATTTTCCTGCATAATTTCCTCCTGCTATTCCCTCATGGTCTTCTGCTAAAATCCTTGGTATTTCATGTTCTATCACACATATTCTCAAGATGTTATCTGCACCCATTTTGTATAAGTGTCCTGCAATCAACTGATAGTCTGCAGCCCTGACTACTAGGTTTTTTCTTCTGCGCAGTGTTGAATTCATGTGCGTAGTCCCTGTGCTCAAGTACTAGATGATATCTGCAAAGTATTCATCGGCTATCTAGACTGAAAATAGTTGTACGTTGGGAAATTTTTCCTCTAGATTCGTGGGTTCCTCAACAGGTGATCAGGTCCTACGTTCAACTTTCATGTTTTGAATATCACTTCAAAGTCAAATTCCTGGAACAACAATAACCATCTACAAATTATCCCCCCCAACACTGGCTTGTTGATGAGGTATTTGAGCATTGAATGGTTTGTGAACATCTTGAAATGTTTCCCCAATAAATAATGCCTGAATTTCTGCAGCGTGTAGACCATAGCTAAGCCTTCCCTCTATGTGGTGTTGTAGTTATGTTCCAATTCTGACAATGTTCTGCTAGTGAATGCTATAGGAAAATCCAATTCTCCTACTCCTGGCTATGCCAAAATAGCTCTGAGTGCTATGGTTGATGCATCTACATGTACATGGAATGTATTTTCCCACTCATGGAATACTAGTATTGGTGTGGTTACCATCTTCTCTTTCAAGGTGTCCAATCCACGCTGACAATCCTCATTCCATTGTAACTTGTTGTCTTTTCTTAGCAATTTCTCCATTGGCATGGTGATTTGTGCTTACCCCTTTATAAATTTCCTGTAGTATCCTATATGTCCCAATGTCTCTCTCAATTGGCGAACTATTTTTGGTGGTGGTAGGTTAACAATTACAACAATCTTAGCAAGATCTACTAGAAAGCCTTGTTTGCATATTATATGGCCCAATAGTATCCCAAAAGGTGTTTTGAAGATGCACTTTTTGATATTTAACGATATCTAACATTACTTGCATATTTATAACATCATCCGCAAGACCTCTACATGGTCTTTCAACATACTATAGATTTTCCAATCATCCAGATATACCTCTAGAAACTGGTGGATAAACTCTTTGAATGCAGTTGTGACTACTCTGGAGAATATTGTTGGTGCATTCTTCAATCCAAATGGCATGACTGTATACTGGTAGGATTCCCATTCTATGGAAAAAGTGGTCTTGTATCTGTCTTCTAGTGCTATCTTGATTTGATGGTATCCTAAGAATCCGTCAGTGAATGAATAAGCTTCTTGTCCTCCTACATTCTCCAAGACTTCATCTATGAATGGAGTAGGGAACGAGTCATGTAAACACGCATCATTCAACTTCCTCAAGTCAGCACATATCTTTATCCCCCCTTGTTTATTCCCCTGAACTACCATCTGGCTTACCCATTCGGATTCCTCTATAGGTTCTATGATTCCAGCCTCCAACATCCTATCGATCTCGGCTTTGACATTTTGCTTATATATCGGGCTTAGTCTATATGGTCGTTGTCTGATTGGTCTTGCCTCGGCTCTGAGCGGTATCTTCATTTCGCCTAGCTCTCCTGCTATTCCTTTCATTTATGTGAACATTGTTGGGAACATGTCGTTGTAATCACACAGTAACTCTGTTATACTTCCCACTATTTGCTCATCCCAATAGTCTCCAATGCTGGCCATTTTGAGATTCTCAATTGTCTCGATATTGACGTTCTTCACCTTGATAACCGCAACAATTACTTATGATTCTAGAGGTGGACCTTCCACTTCTCTCTCACCTTCAACTTCCTCAATCTAAATATCGCGCGGGTCATCTTCATCTGGTGCTTCTTCCTACACGTGGTAGCATGACAATAGTTCTTTCACTGTCTGTTTGTTTTGTTGTTGTTATTTTGTCATGAGTTCAACTTCGGGTTCCTTAATGAATATCATCCCTCTGATTTTTTAAGTGTTTCATCTATGTTGGGGTTCTCATGCTCAAATGAGAAAGTGACTATAAATTTTTGTTGTAATATTGTCCAGCTCGTAGTTCCTCTACGCAATTCCTGGTTTGCATACTAGTTTGTTGGGATACCTTCTAATGTGTGAACAAAATGATGAGTCCATTCCTTTGGTGGTTTCATCCTCCATAGCATTCTTCACTTCTCCAAGTGTTTTGTTGGTTCTCCCTGTCCATCATATTTCTCTATTTGTTTGCTTCCTTGTTCTGGGCCAAACCTAATGCACAGTAACCGCTTACATTGATACCAGTCTTTCACTATTTCTTTGTGTACACCCCACCATCTTGCAGGTGTTGCCTTGAGTGCTATATCCAGGATAAGAGTCTCTGATTTTATAACACTTCATATTCGTACCGTGTTAAGAATGCTTCTAGTTCATTCACCCCATGGAAGCTGAGAGGTTCCCTTAGCTCCGTACCTACCCATCTTATTGTGCGTTCTATTATTGCGCATCTTCTTATGGAGACTTCGTGTAACCTTTGTTGCCAATTTTATAGACCCGTATCTAAGTCTAACACACATGAGGTGATGCTTCTCCAACTGAGTACTCCATCTGCAGTCGGATTCACATAGTATTCTTCTTGGGCGGTTTTTTTGTACAATTGGTTAATTTCCTCCAGGTCTAAGCACGTTGGTTCTACAAACCTTTCCCCTTTTGATGGGACCAATGGTGCAATGACTCTGTATTCTCTTTAATCAAAGGTCATCTTCCACGTCTTTAAGTTGATTATGGCCTAGTTATCAAATGCCCAATCCAAGCCAAGCAATGACAGATAAGGTTTTGTGCCATCCACTATCTCTATTACTACGAATTTGGCTTTAGTTTGCACTCCATCTAGGTCTATTGTTACCCCTTTCAGTCTCCCAATTGGTAGAACTCATTGTTGATTTGATAGTTTCAAATCAACAGGTGAATATCCTAATGTGGTTTCTCCCATACATTTCCATGTCTTCTTGGGTAATACATTAACTTCAGATCCTAAATCCAATATAATGTCTCCCATGTTGAAATCTCCAATGTTGGTGTTCATCCTGAATTCCCTACTTGTTCTCATCCTTGTATGTAGGTGACTGACTATGTTTTGTTCTATCTTTCCTTCTGCCTCTATGCTACATATTTCTAGCATATTTTTTAATATTCTAACAGATGATGGATCATTTAGTATTTTTACACATGATTTAAAAAATCCTTTAATCATACTTACTTGTCCCAGAGGATGTGTTTCTTTGGTGTGATCCAACGATGGAGGCATCACGTACTCTGGTACTTCCTTATTATACTAAGCAGTTGATGTAGATGCAGTGTCTGGCTTCATGAATTCTTGTATGGCTTGCTTGAATATCTCTTTTTCATTCTACGCATCGAACTGCTTCCTTGGTTCGGCATTCTTCTTCACCCATTGGTGGTGTGTTGGTTCTTGTCTGACTGTGTCGTTTCCTATTTTAGCTCATCCCCGTGTAACTATGTTGATGTTTCTTCCTTCATCCCTCGCTTCTGCCGAAATCCACTGAACATTCTACTTGTTATGATTTATCTTCTCCTGGATCTTCCCTAATAGTTTTGTACATTCTTTCATGTCATGATCCGATGTGCGACAATACATATAGGTTGCTAGTAGAAGTGGACATTCTCTTGCATAGTGTCCTGGTTGTTGACAATTGTGGCATACCATTGGTCATATTCCTCTTCCAAAGGATCCTCTTTCTCTACCTCCCCCTTTGTAGCCAGCTCGATCCCCTCGGGGTGTGTTATATTGAGGCGCCTGGTTATATTGTGCAGTATTATAGTGTGGTTGCGCAGTATTGTACTATGGTTGCGTAATGTTGTCTTATTTTTGCACAGTGTTATACTAATGATGCACATTGTTGTATGGGGTTGGTACTTAGTTAAACTAAGGCGCGGCTTGTCCGATCATCATTTATGCCTACACCCTGTATGCATATGATGTTCTTTCCCTCATCAATTCCAAGGTTCTACAATCTTTGTCATCATGGCCTACTGATTTGCAAAAGTTGCAATATGAGCTCTTCGATACTGTCTGGTACTTTTGCATCATTGGGAAGTGGTATGGATTGTGACCCTTTTTCTTAGATATCTCGCACCATATTCCTCCTGTTGGTAATGGATTTGGCATTCCTATTGCCATGTACTGCGCGAATGTTGGACATTTGTTCTTATGGTGTCCTTTTGTCCTACATGTGGTACACCAAACGACTTCTCTTTTGTCCTCACTCTTATTCTATTTTAGTTGGAATGTTAATTTCCTTAGATCCTCCTTGAGCTCCTCTATGGCTGGATCTGTCTTATGATATTGGTTCTCTTCCAGTTGTAGGGATTCTAGTAGAGCCTCTGCCTGTGTCTGAAACGTTTTTTGTTGCAATGGATATTTCAAGTGTGGTAACAGTGAATTGACAAACATATGCTAATGTTGCATATCTGTCATGGCGTATTTTAGCTTTCCCTTCAACCGTTTTAATCTCTGGTCAATCTCCCATATAGATTCTTCGAGTTTATGTCTAATCTCTATCATCTTGTTCATGTATTGATCCTCTGAACTAGGCTTCTGGAACTCATTTATCAATAGCTTTTTGATATCTCCAATCGTTTCGGTTTTCCCTGGCGGACTGTTTGCAGCTAAACTCATATACCAATCTAGTGTGTGATCTCTTAGCATGATAGCTAACTATGCAAGTTTAGTGTCCTCTTCTCCCAGATCTTTTCACAAATAAACAGGTTCTTCTTTGGGTCCTCTAACACTTCTCCTTTAAATTATGGTAACCTGATGGTGGGATCATGCCCTTCCATCCTAAATGTTGAACTACTACCTCCGCGCGGTGTAGATACTTGACTAATACTTCCTGAACTGGCTCCCCAGTTGTTTTTCCTTTTGTATATGTACTTCCTATTGTCTTCCTTCTCCCGAAAGTCGGTTGTCTAAATGGTGGTGTTCTTCTTGGTGTATTAGTCGCACATGGGTTTATGGGTTCCACACTGACACTAACATGGATAGGATTGTTTCCTTCTTTTCCCGCTCTTGGACCTCTTGTCTTCCTCTCATATGTAGCACGTGGGATTTCCTCAATCTGTTCCACAACCCGGAGATCCTCTACCTCCTCCTCATCACTCACCAAGCCTTCCTCAAAACTACGACTCTCTTCTTGGTGTTCACCTTATATTGGTAGGGTACTCCACTACGCGTATTTCTAGTTGTCACCATGATCCGCTTGATCTGGTCTTCATCCATAATAATTGGGTCCAAGGCCTCCTCCTTATTTCCTTTACGCCCTTCTCCTTCCATTTCTCCTTCTCATGTCAATGCTTCCCCCCTTCCCCCTTGCACGCAGGGAAGTTTAGTTGTTTGAATCCATTGTTATTACACTTTTGTTATATAATAATATCTTAATGGAATTATATAGAGATCTAATGTACCTACCTCGAGGTTCCTTAAATAATTCTTGTTCGGCTTCGTTCTATGACTTCGATGTATCTATTGCAAATTCTGTGATAAATCTGGCCATAATGTTGTCTAACCAGAATTCTACTACGCACATACAATTATTATCAACTTGTTGTAACTACGCTATCTCTTCAGGATTCCACTCTAGTTGTCTGATCTGATTTGTAGGATGGTTGTCTTTCAACATTTTTATCCACTCCTGCAATATGTGTGGGAAATCACATAAAAATACTTCATGCAAGTCGGTGAATACGTACTTGTCCAGATATTTTTGCGGTGTCAACTTTGGGTTTATGTTATCCTTATGTGCAAACTCCAGCTCCTTTTTTTTCAACCAGCTCTCTATCTCTTCCTTCGTGGGATTTCACGGTATCAACATCCCCTTTTATATTCTCATTCTCTCACTTTTTTGTCATCCGATCCAACATTCTTTTGACGCCTCTTCAGCAGATCTCATATGATCAATCCCATTTTCTTCCAATCAATCGACAACTGAACCATTTGTTGGTTTAATTATCTCTTCTTATATTGGTCTTGAGGATTATTTATGGGGTATTTTGATTCTAATCGACCATCAAAGATTGACCCTGGTTCAGAACTAAAAAGCTTCCCAACAAAAGCCTTGTAAAACTATCATCCCCTCTGGTAAACCAGAAGGAAACGCAACACACAAAGTGTACTGCGTAGTCTCACCCAAGATATCTCTATGGGTGGATGCAATACTCAGGTGTTTGCAACCTGAGATTGAGTGATATCTATGGTTGTGCATTGTAAAATTTATTCATTCAATCTAACATCTAGTTATAACATTCATTCTATGCATGCATGTGGAATACTAGATCTATTTAGTTACTTCGTTCATCTAACATTCATCAATTACTTGTACATAAATATGTATACATTCATTCACATAACGCAATGTTACCTTGTTTCACCCCCTCCTGGGCTACATCCACAAATATTTGGCTCTCAAGCTTCTTATTAGGGTTTAGAAATATATCACGTTACACGTGTTTACATTCTTGGATCTCACTCTCCTCAATAGGCTCCTCGATCCCTGTGAGGCTAACTAGATCGCACCAGGCTCCTCAGCCTGGGATCTAACCCTCGGGATCGAGTCACTCCCTACTTACCTAGATTACCATCTTAATGACTCTTACAGTTCTTACATTTCTCTCTCTCTCTCTCCCTTTGTCTTCCCTATTGGCACCCCCCCCCCTTTGTCACCTAAGAACTACTTATTTATATCTTCAGCTCACCAACCATTACAATGCATTACAAAAACCCTAACCCTAACCCTAGGTATTCCTTGCATGAGTACTTCGACTTCTTCTCTTACACGTGCTTCTTTTCCTTCTAGCTGTATTTTTCCTCTTGCATGCTTCTCCTCCAAAAATAGTATTTCTTTCTGACTAGGCTTGCATCCAACACTTCGCAATAAAAAAAGGGAAGATTCCATCAAACTTATATAAAATGTGTTATGGCTCTATTAAAAGTTAAGGGGGTTATTCAAGGAAAGAGTATTAGGATCACTATTCGTTCATACAATGAAAAAATCACATTAACATCAACTTGGAAAATCAATTATTAGCTCAAAACCCAAGTATAATTGAAAAGAAAAACACTTTTGACTAGAAGAAATATGAAATTAGGGACTTACCATTAGCAAATGATTATTATAAATTCACATACCAATTCAATGTTAAAACTATATATCTAAACGAATTTGACATAATTATAGGTTCAAAATGGATGGAAAGATTGGGTACTTTCATCTAAAACATGAAAGAAAGAAAAAATGATATTTTTCTACAAGAGTAAAAATATAATATTGCACGGTCCGGAGGTGTAGATCAGTTGGTGATAGAGTGTATTATTGAGTAAATCCTTGTTATGTAGTTGGTTCGAACCTTGCAAATCCATGTGTATCATGCGTGAGACCACAAGGGTATGATTAGAGGTTATAGTGGTAGCAATTGGAATCAACCTTGTGTCACGTATGTACAAGCCCGCCTAGTTCTTGATTCTGCTAGATACAAAAAAAAATATAACATTGCAAGACTTTACAATGAATTCATGCTTAGAAGCTCCCTCGTCAGAAGACCTTAAATATGTATCAAAGGTTATCCTTCAAGATAGTGAGGAGTCAATACAAAATATGCAAAAAAATATTGAAAAAATTATCACTGACAAAAACGAAGAAATTTATTTCCTTAAGAATCATAGTCAAAGCTTGATTACATAGATTAAGAAGTTAAAAGGTGAAAAGAAGTTGCAACAAGAAATGTTGGAGCAACTTACAAACAAGGAATCAATGACCTATTAAAAATAATGACCAACCCTATTGAAATAGAGAGGTCATCAATTGTAAAAATATACACCTCGAAGAAAGGAAGCAATACAAATCCAATCAACACCAAAAATCAGAAATATGTTCATATTGAAATCTTATCAACCAATAAATCACCAAAAGCATCAAAAGGAAAAGGTTTCAAAAAAAAGACACGAGATACAAGGATGTCTTATTGTCATCTTAATTATAAAGATCATCAACAAACTAATCAATATGAAATCAATACGAGAAAATAAGTGAAGATCCTATTATGATGAAGAGAAGCTCAGGTGTGGAATCTTGTCATTTCTCAAATCGCAGAAGTTGTCACCACACAGTTCTATAGAGAATTGAATTAGGGTGTCTGACCCTTTCACAATAAGATAGTTTTGCTCAATTCTTTATAACTCATCATCTCATATTGTCAACCATCACAACCTAAGGAATAGAGAATCGTGAAGAGGCATTACAAGTCAAAACAAAGATAAAATGTTTCCCATAAAATGCTTTGATGATGAAGCATATTGAAGGGATAGGCAACGTAATGAACACACACACACAAATGAAGTAATGCATCCTAACTAAGAGACATGATCTAACCAATAGGAATGACCCATCTACCATTGTGACTAATCAATGCTTATAAGTATATTGTCACATGACTTTATATAATACATTCTATCATATCTATCTTATTATTTATTCAATTATTAAAAAAATTCTATATGGATTTCAAGTATCTTTCAGTTTTATGTTGGATATTCTTCAATAAATGAACTATTGAATGAAATGAACAATAGTGCATTTACCAAGGAATATCCAACATAAGAACTATAAAATTTTGAAATCCATATAGGAACAAATATATGTTTAATAATGAATAAAATATATGATAGAATGTATTATACATTTCAATGTGACAATATACTTATATGCATTGACTAGTCATGATGGTTGATGAGTTATGCCCTTTGGTTAGATCATGTCCCTTAGTTAGCATGTGTCACTTCATTTACTATTGTTATTATTATTATTAATTTGAAATTTGTGTGTGTTTGTGTATGTGTTCCTTACTAGGCCACCAGGAAGGACGTCCACTTTCCTTTGCCAACCAGTATGAGAGAATTAGCATATTGTCAGCAATTGCTATTGTAATATTCCCTTACCAATCCAATTGAGCAGGGCGTTTCCTAATAAATAATTAGCATGTTAGATGATTAGGTAGTTAATTAATAAAAAGTGAAACAACCCTTTTCAGTTAGAAATAAAAGAAGCAAGTCTCTTGTTGTTGTTGTAAACAAAAATCGCTCAATTTGATAAAAAGGGTATCTTGCTGAAATACAATCAATGGTCATTTACTTCTTACTTCCAGTGTTTTTTCTCTTTCATTCTCTGTGTATTTTTTTATTGTGCAACATTGTTTTCTTCTGGTCCAGTCTACTATGTTGTTTCATTTTCAATTTTTCATATAGAATTGCAGATATAATGGTATCAGAGCCTAGATCCAAGCCAAATTCTGCTCAGCCACGAAATTTTGAAGAGTGGTTGTCCAACAAAAAAAAATTAGAGCCAGACATCCTTCTCAGGACTTCAATTATGCCCTCCTCAGGGATTCTAGCACGTTCATCTTTCACCATTATTCACACACCCACTTCAAGGTATCGGGTGCATTCTTTGTGTGCTCAAGAGTTCATTGAATCTCAACGTAGCATCTAGTGATAGATCGACATCCTGGTGAATAAAAATTATGTTGTTGTGAAGAGAGTCATCTACATAGGATTCTGCATCCACTGCCACAAATCCAATTCATGATTTAATGATGGCTCTCTAGGAGTTACTTCGTTTGCAACAATGCATATCTCCAACGCCTATGCAACTTGATACACGCTTCCAATTACTGAAGTTTGTGGGCCAAATGAATGGAAAGAGTGTTGAATATTATCTTAGAAGTGTTTCCAAATACTTTCATACATGTCCTAAGATGACAGAAGACATGAAGCTTCAGATCGTCAGTCTGCAACTCGAGGAAACTGCGCATACATGGTGGGAAACTCAGTTGGAGGATTATTCATGGTTCATGGATAGATGCAACCCAGTCGAGACACAGACACCACACATTACGATGTGGGATGTATTTTTACAGGATCTCAAACAACACTTCTAGCCAACAGTTTATCACCATATGGTTGCATCTCTGACAAATTATTAATCAATATGTCTAGGGATACATCGACATCTTTTGCAAATTGTGCATCAAACTACACATCGGTGACCCCAAAGAGGTATTAGTTATCAAATTCAATTCTGGTTTATTAATGCATCTCCCTCATGAAGTTAATTTGTTTGAGATTTCTTCCTTGGACAAGGCCTTTCTTTTGGCCTTGGTCGTCGAGCGTAAAGTGGATCCTCGAATCCGCTCACCCCAAGCCAGATATGACCCTTCTACTACTGGCCCTTCTCAATTTACCCCTAGCGCCACCTCCACACCTCGAACAATGCCTTGGTGTACCTTCCACAAGACCAACTCGTATGCTTCCCAAATCCCAAGGCAAGTAAGAAAATATTGTCGTAACAAGGGGGTGACCTCTCACTGTCACCTTAATAGGAAACCTCTTTTTGTTTAAGAGTATAACAATATTACCCCAAGAGAGACGTCCCTAGTGACCTAAAGGGTTGATGAAACTAAGAGAAGGATGAAAGAATACCCCCCTCTTACTGGTCACTCAAGTCAAAAGGTTTGTTATTTCTTTAAGAGATGAAGCAAAAGTAAAGATAAAGTGTAGTTGCCCAAAACAAGACAACAAAGTAAAAACTATGGCAACTTTCAAGTACAAAATGATGTTAGTTCTTCAATAAGACAATGAGTCTTTAAAATATAAGTTGGCTGATATAAAATTGCAGCGATATGAAACTTTACAACAGCAATAAGTATTGTATAACAACTGCAAGAAATATGCCTCAGAATTGCTTAAAAAGACAATGAAAAAGTAGCTTTAACTAGGCAAATGATAATCAATTGTCACAAGCATTTTTTGAAGTGTCTAACTAGAATTAAAGGTCAGTTTTCAGAAAATTTATTGTAGTTAGATGGCTGTAGCAATGTTTTGTAACAGTAGCAAGAATTAATGCCCATAATTGCAAGAAAATATCATGGAAACTTAGCATTTATCAAGCATATTGTTTAGCAATTGTCACGTGCAATTTTTGAGTGAGTTAGATGTGAGTTATGTAGGTCTATGCAGAAAATTAGTGTGGATTAGTATGCTTGTAGCAGTGATTTGCAACAACATCAAGTTAACTAGTGAATTAGTCTAGTTTAGAGTTAGTAGAAGTTGGCAAAAGCTTCAAGGAAGAGAGTTTGAATGTTTGTTTGATCAATAATTCACTAAATCAAGTGGAAAAGTGCCTTTTTGGGCTTATGGAGTCAGCAACAACAACAACACAACTTGGAGAAAATATCAATGATAATACCTGCGAAAGGAAAAGAGGTGGATGCAAGAGGTGTGGGCACTTCAAGGCCTCAAACATCCAAATCTTGAAGACAAATTCACTAGAGAGTAAGCACTTTTAGGCCCTAGTGATCCTTCCTTCCTTATAATATTGAAAATATATTATGCAATAAGAAATTAGAATAAAGCTACTAAAGTGCTAGCACTTTAGGTCTCTAGTAGTCACTTCTAAACAAGGAGTACTTGAGAAATTTAAACAAGTAGAAAAGCTAGAGAGAGAAAGAAGCACCTTATGTTTCTCTCCTAGGGTTTAAGCAAGCAATTTCAAAATCTTTAACATGAATTGAGTAAAATTTACCACAAGCATTTATTACATGAACAAATTGCATATTTTCTACTTACTTCACCAAGAATAATCAAGACAAACCCTAGTTGAAGATCTTCCACCATGAAAAATAGCCAAGATACACCATAAAAAACCTCTCCAAGAAGATGTGCACTAGTTATTTCANAATTGCAAGAAAATATCATGGAAACTTAGCATTTATCAAGCATATTGTTTAGCAATTGTCACGTGCAATTTTTGAGTGAGTTAGATGTGAGTTATGTAGGTCTATGCAGAAAATTAGTGTGGATTAGTATGCTTGTAGCAGTGATTTGCAACAACATCAAGTTAACTAGTGAATTAGTCTAGTTTAGAGTTAGTAGAAGTTGGCAAAAGCTTCAAGGAAGAGAGTTTGAATGTTTGTTTGATCAATAATTCACTAAATCAAGTGGAAAAGTGCCTTTTTGGGCTTATGGAGTCAGCAACAACAACAACACAACTTGGAGAAAATATCAATGATAATACCTGCGAAAGGAAAAGAGGTGGATGCAAGAGGTGTGGGCACTTCAAGGCCTCAAACATCCAAATCTTGAAGACAAATTCACTAGAGAGTAAGCACTTTTAGGCCCTAGTGATCCTTCCTTCCTTATAATATTGAAAATATATTATGCAATAAGAAATTAGAATAAAGCTACTAAAGTGCTAGCACTTTAGGTCTCTAGTAGTCACTTCTAAACAAGGAGTACTTGAGAAATTTAAACAAGTAGAAAAGCTAGAGAGAGAAAGAAGCACCTTATGTTTCTCTCCTAGGGTTTAAGCAAGCAATTTCAAAATCTTTAACATGAATTGAGTAAAATTTACCACAAGCATTTATTACATGAACAAATTGCATATTTTCTACTTACTTCACCAAGAATAATCAAGACAAACCCTAGTTGAAGATCTTCCACCATGAAAAATAGCCAAGATACACCATAAAAAACCTCTCCAAGAAGATGTGCACTAGTTATTTCAGCCAATATCCCTTAAAGAGGGTACAAATTTTAGTCCACACTTGTTGTGTGATGAGTTATGATGAAAATATGAGAGTACTTTATCTCTATTTATACAAAACTTTGACCTTTAATTATTTTTAGGTCAAATAAAAGGCTGACCTGGCCAATTTACATTAAAATCCAATTTAGACATAAATAAAATTAATTAACATCCAAAAACATCTCCAAGGGTGACGGCATGCCCTTCTAGGGTGATGTTGATCCCCTAAGGTGGAACGTTGGACTCAAAATGCAGAACGCTTGGCCTCCGAAGGACCTAGATGATGCCCACGTGTGCCACCTAGCTCACAACTGCCTCCAAAATGTAAAACCTAGCTTTGGATGACGTCTAGGGTCATGATGGTGATGTCTTGGGATCTCAAAGGCCAACGTCCATGTGGAAGAGAAAGATCCCTCTGGTTCTAGGTCTACGAGGGTGTCTCCAAGGGCAACGTCCTTCTTTCTTCCTGGTGCAAATCTCTATTGTCTTCTTGCCCTTGGTTGGGGTTATAGCATCCATCTGTGGGATTTCATCCCCATGAAGGTCCTAGCTAATCATTCCCTCTTATGTACCTGTCCACCGAGAAAGGTCCTGCAGCAACAACAAGTACACCCTCTAGGGGTTCATAAGTCACAATGATCATAACATGTAAATCACATACAATAATTAAATTACCCAAACATGTGCATCAAACCCACATTTACCCAGACAAACACTCAAGGACGTTTTGAAATTTGACAAGTTAAGTTTGGAGAAGGTCTCAAGGTGTCCTATTGGGCTAATCCTCCTTAAGTTTGGGGTGTTTCCCAGGTGGGAGCCAATCCATGTCATGTAAGTGTGTGAGGTGGCATGGGGTAAGTGTTTGGGCATGGGGTGTAGTGATAACAGGGAAATGTAAGCCTTACCTATGGGTGCCTTTGTAGAGGGCGAGTTGGCCTCGTCATAGATTCCATTGTTTCCTAGCCCATTTACTACCTTTTACTCTTAGCTTTATTATCTTTTGATCTTTTTATTTTGTGTTTCAGGGAAGAGTTGAGCGACACTATCCTGGCTTGGTGACCAAAGGTGACAGCATTATCCACAAAAAATTCACAGAGATGAGAAGGTTGGCTCATGATGCGACCCCCTTTCTCTTGGATATGCCACCAAGATCCACTACCCTGGTTTGGTGACCAGACAAGTGGTAGTGTCATACTGCTACATGCCCATGGACATAATAGGTCGGCTCGTGATGAGACATCCTATCCACCAACTAGTACCTTGAGTGTTTATTTATCTTGGGGGTTCACTTTTCTTACTAAGAAAAGTTTTTTACTGCTTTCTCGAGAATCCTTGGGTGAAGTATCTCAAAGGTTTCAAAGCCTTTTAACTCTTTCCAGTTACTTTTACCCTCTTAGCCTTTAGCCCCTTCTTTCCACAAGGAAAGGTATAACCCTTCTTAGTGTGGTCAATCCCAATGCACGAACAAAGGTAGGGGGAGATGAGAGGAATAAATATGGAAAGTGGTCAGTATGGAGGGAACAGAAAATGAACTTTCATAGACCAACCCAATGGCAACCCATAATAAAGGGAGATCAATTTACTAGGGCACCATGTCACCCTTCCAAGTGTGAATAGGTCAAAGAGCATAATTTCCAAGAAAACATTATGAAATGAAGGAGAATCCAATGAAACATATTCAAGTGCTTCAAGAATCATAGTGACATACCATGATACCCATACTCATTACCTCATGGAGAAATACTTATTGTTGCTTCGGGATCAGGCTGGTGGGATGTATACTGATATTGTCGATAAATGGGTTGCACTAAAGAAAAGAGGGGCCCTCTAGGGCCATGCTCAATTAATATGGCTCTTGGTACTCCATGTCTACGACCTATGGGCCTCGAGATGTGACCTCCTTAGTTATCCCTAGGGTAGGGGATAACATCTGGCTCCAACTCAGGGACATGTGCTCACCGTAGAGTGCAAGAGAACCTCAACATCTCTGATGTGACCTGTGCCTGCTAAATCTCAATAAAATTTATTAGTAATCCTTATGGTGGTGATATCACCCCTTGTTCATATATGATGTAAAAATATAAATATCATCTCTAATCTAGCATATAATCATGAGCATGCATATATACATAATGGAACAATACAATATGAAAATGAAACTACAACTATACTAATATGAAATGAAATGGTATATACAATAGATGCAAAATTCCTACCTAATCTTACATACCTTTACTTACCTATGGAGTCAAGTCTCTACCCCATGATAGGGTTTGAGGAGGCATCCACTAACTGGCAATGGATGTTTTATTACTTCCACTATAGAAAAATAGTAGGCATCGGTGACCGACTTCATTCTAATTCTTAAAAGTCCAAGCCAAAATTTTGCATTCCCTTTAACATTGTTAATCTCTCCTTTCTTAGTGTCCCACATCCATACCATAAATCCCTCTTGATAATTTGTTGCTTCAAACTTTGTTGTTCTCTGTATAAACCTGGTATATTGTCTTGAGGGAGGAGGATGGGATTTAGCTGTAAGGACTTCTTGTTGACTTGGTTTAATCAATATGTCACCACTCCCTTTCTTTACTAACTTGAAAGTTCCAAATTATTTGTCCTTATATTTATCTAAGAGTTGTTGATACTTTTCTTTCTTTATCCATTGTATCTCATCAAAATCTTCCTCTGAAGTGAAACGAAAATCCTATGGAGAAAACATAGGAAGGTTTTCCTTAATTGGCCCATGTGTTTCATTGATCTCAGTATCATTGTTAATTTCTTGTACATGGACCTTTTCCATTGGCATATATGGAAGGAATTCAATTGTCCCATTATTCATAGGCACGTTGATATAAGTTAGATCCATCTCTAATGTACCACCCAACATTGCATCAAACTTCCTAGACAACAACATACCTCATACATTAGGGACATCTACCAACACAATATATGTAATACCCATGTTTCTCCCAACCTGTAAATATAACTATAACTGGCCAAGAGACTATGGAGGAATAAATATGTGTGAATGTTTGATTTGATGAATCTTTGTATAAAAGGGTCAATGTATGAAATTTCTATAATTAATAGAAATTGAATATGTGTTGCATAATTGTTGAAAGGGGGGGAGTTTGCAAAGATAGACCATGGATGATATGAGAGAGATGCTGAGGGGAAACCAAGAATTGTTGAGATGACCCTCACTAGACCATTACCTACTGGGTGTAATTTCTCAATAGTCCTCTGACCCATAAATGAATTACCAGTCAGGTTGGTAGTTGGAAGGCCATCCTCAAGAGTTAATGAGGATATGGGGTAGGGTACCCATCTGTAAGGCTTATGGGCCTGACCACGAATTGGTATTCGGACCCATGCAACCTTGTTTAGGAAGGCAAGGAAGGAGGTAATTCAAGGGACGGAGATGGATCTACAAGATAGCAGAGTAGAGAAAACACTCTCCTGAGAAGAGAAGGGAAGCTTACTTCGACTCTGAAGTTGAGAGGAAAAGATGAGAAGTAAGCTCGTTTTCACTGAAAAAAGCCATGGGCAGGGTTTGGCTACAAGATGATAAATGAGATTGACGAGTGACTGAGGAAGTACTCATGTAGACCTCCTTTCTTGGATTAGAGAAAACCAATTGCCAATTTCCTATGGGAGGAGGAGAGTAACCTTCATCCCTGATTTTCATGGAGCAAGAGAAACAATCTCTCTCAAAGCATCATGGTCTATATCGGGGGTGGCCAGTGGTAAATCCATCAAGAGTGGTTGTGCCTATGGTTGGGAGGAAACAGGCACCCCTTTCAGCAGTTGCTTCAAAGTTTCCAGTCATGATAAGTATTTTCATACTCTGTGTAATATATTGGATGTGATGATGAAATGTATGGGTTTATGATTAAGTATTTTAGTATTTGAATAGTTATTAGAAATTCTCTTTGATTTCTCTAAACTTTTATATCTATATGATATTTTATTTCTATCAGTTTAGCTACTAGAGAGTCATGGGATGTGATTCTGCAGGAGAGTTGGGGTAGGAGTAACTAAAACGCCTAAGTCTTGTCAATCCTTTGAATTCTCCTTAGCAGGAATGTCAATCTCATCTCTGTGGGAGAAGGGAGTTTTCCCTTTAGACTATCCACCCATCTGACTGAGGGCTCATGCCCATGTCCTTAACCCTTTTGTTGAAAAATGGATTTGTGCTTAACCCACAAGATTTTCCAAGAGACCCATGTGACTAGGGCATGGAAACCCTGAGCTAATCCAAAAGGGTCTATCTCTTTCGGCTTTGGGACTTCAGAACTTATGATTCCAAAACCCTCGAAAATAGTCGAAGGCTAAAGTCATGAATTGAAAAGGGTCGTCGATCTGGGGATCCAATGTAGATCCCTCTCATTCGTTAGATTGGAATTAGGAAGGGAAGCATTAAGTGTTTCGGCAAAGTCCTACTTTCAGAGAATAGAATTGGTCTACTGCCGAAAACTCCTGAATTTCAGAGTCGCGGAGTAAACCAGGACCGTTGAAAATGGAGGGACGTGTGTCCACAAATCAACGGTTATCTGGGAGACTGGGTATTCGGTGACATAGGGATGCACGAGTTTCCCTAGAGCTCTGCAAACCGGAGTAAATCCTGGTCATAGATTCTAGGTACACATGGTGATAGATCCGGTGTGGTCCGGAGGGAAAGCTAGGAGATACACACTGAACTCTCAAATGTCAAACTTTCGAAGTGACATGGACCGTCAATCTTTGTATCCTTTGGGATCCCTCTCAGTCGTCGATCTAAGAAACCACCCTCAATTACCCAACCGAACAGGAACACATCATGGAGCGACATGTGGTCCTACTTGTCCACTATCAAAGGTTGTTCGTTGAACTAGGACCCTTGGATGAGTGGGGTATGTGGAAAAGGATCCCGTAGTCCAGAGACTTCGTACTCCGGAGAAACCTAGCCCAGAGTCTACAAAGTGTGAAATCCGCCAAATTCGTGAATGCCGAAATAAATCTCAGTCATTGGTAGAATGAGGACACTTGGCGCTAGATTAGAGAGTCTGAAGACTTAGATATTCATGGATTCGGGATGAGAGGAGATGGAAATATCTGAAGCCCAGAGCCACGAATTAATGGGAATCATAGATCAATGGATCTATGTGGACTCATATTGACCGTGAGATCGAAGTTCTTGGCGACTATCAGTCCAAGATGACGCAACACCCTGACGTTAGTCGAGGTGACGTGGACCCAAATTACGTGTGCCATGTGTCACCCAGATATGGACGATTCACATACCTCTTATTTATGTTATATCATGACACATGACACCCCCTATCAAGGAAACTTGGCACCTCTGTCCCCTACCGCGTGTCAGCTTCTGGTTCGTGCCCACCCGATCAACGTGGTTGATGAAGTGTTTGGGACTCTGATAGTTTGGATAAATTCGGGAGTTTGGAAGATGTGGGGTGTGGTA
The DNA here is from genome assembly GCA_010110895.2 of Picea sitchensis. Classification (NCBI taxonomy): domain Eukaryota; kingdom Viridiplantae; phylum Streptophyta; class Pinopsida; order Pinales; family Pinaceae; genus Picea; species Picea sitchensis. The sequence goes on from SNQJ01S0028885.1 coordinate 62,609, forward strand.
CAATATATGAACATCCAACATAAAATGTCAAACGTCGATAATCAAAGGGCCAAGGCCACGTGACGATATTTCAGGAGTTCGGGAATTTTTGGCATAGTATGGTAAATGGGATGTTCAACGACGATCATTGATTAGTGAAACGTCGAAAGCGTAGGATGTAGGTCGTCGATTTTCGACCGTCGATTTCCAACCGTCGAATGTCGAAAGAAAGGGACGTTCAACTTAATATGCAAACATCGATCGTCAAATGGCCAAGGCCACATGGACATATTTTGATACTTCAAGGATTGGGGAAAAGGTGTGTTCAGCGTCGAATGACGAAGACCCCAACTAATGATGCCTGGATAACTTCAGGAGGTAATAACTTGTAGACCAGATTTGTTATTTTAGTGCAGTGGTGACCGTTAGAAAGCTCGTGATGATTAGTAAGCATTGAAGGTCCCAGAAATAGGACTTGACATAGTTAGGGAGAACAAAAATTTGATGCCCCATAACTAGAAAGGGTATTTAGGGGTCGGGAGTGTTACAAATTGGTATCAAAGCATGAAAACAACACTTGGCCTTCTTGGGCTCATGCACGTGTCACATAAAAATATTATTAGAGAACTTATGGGGTAACACCCTACCTTACCCCCTTCTATAAGAAACTTGTTTGAACCTATACTGAAGACGGGAATGATACCTTCTACTATTGATATATGTTTTTGAAGTCTGCACTGTAGGTTGATAATGTTTCCAAATAAAAAACTGACTTCACCTTGCAATAATATGTGTTGTTCATGAATTGGTATATTAGTAACTAATAGAAAAATTTTAATTAAAACTCAAGCAGTCAGTGAACAACAGGAGAACTACAATGTAAAGGATGGTGACACATCAGGATTTGGGGCAGAGCTCCCACAATAGAGAGGAAGAATTGGATGAAAGGAGGGTGGTGGAAACCCCTTTGAATTTGGTCAAAACTATAAGAAGCCTCATGGAAAAATTACAGAGTTATAAGGCTGACAATTAAAGGTTGATCAAGGAGCAAGAAAAGAAGACAGAAATTAATGCAGTCCTACTGCAAATTCTATCAGATATACAAAGGCAATTGCAACATGGTCCAGCTTCCAATCATGTGGACATGCATCATAATAAGAAAACTCCAAGTCCACCTGAGATACAGAAGCATAGTCCTGAAAGTGGCCACACCAGGAGGAGAACCTCAAAGAAGGCCCAACATGGAGCCAAGAGACATTCAATGGAAGATTCCTCTAGTGAGGACACTGACAACTCCAAGGAATCTTCTAATGGAAAAACTAGTTCCCATTCTCAAACAAGAGGAAAGAAGAGGAAACATTCCAAGAGTCGTGACCCTGAAGAATTCAAGAAATCCAAACCACCCATCTTCGATGGAGAGATTAAGAAGGGGGAAGAAGCATAATTTTGGCTACTCGGCTTGAAGAAGTACTTTAGATTCCATGACTACTCTGAAAACTTAAAGGCTCGGATATCCATTTTCAACCTGAATGGGAAATCTTCCATTTGGTGGGAGGACCTTAGGAATGTGAAAGGAGTCCATGAGAAGGACTAGTCATGGAAACAATTTGAGAAATAATTCAAGAAGAAGTACATGTCAGAAAAGTACTTTGATGGAAATACCAAGGAGTTCTATGAATTGAGTTTGATGGGACAAAGACTAAGGACAAAATTGTGTTTGATGATCCAAAGACCTTAGAATATACTATTCAAAAATCAAGGTATTTCTATGAGCAATTCGAGAGTAAGACACAACCCCATGAAGACTAGAACAAGAAAAACAATTTGGGATTCAAGAAGAAGGGGTTTAAACCCTAGATATTTAAGAACCCTGGTAAGATCTCTATGATGAGCCTTCCTGCCAGAAGTGTGTATCAGCAAAATTTTCCATCCCATAGTGGAAATAAACCATTCAAAGCAGCTCCAAGTAAGACTAATAACACCAAGAGAGAAACCTTCAAATGTTGGGGTTGTGGAGAGGAACATTTGTTGAGGGACTATCCGCATAGGCAATATAAAAATGGGAGGGTATACAACATCCAAGAGGCTACCACAGTAAATGATGTGGCTAGGATCCTGCCAAAAATTTATGCAGCCTTGGATAATAAACAAGTTGACCACCAAGCTTCAGTGGTGGAGATGCAAGGTATGATTTCCAACCATCATGTTTCCATTTTAATTGACCTTGGTTCTAATTTGAGTTATGTTGCCCCTCAAACTATTGAGAAATGGAAATTGCAACAAGTTAAACATGTTAAATCATGGTTGGTACAACTAGCCACTGAAACCAAAAGAAAAGTAATAGAGGTCATACCAACATGCCAATTTGTTATGAGTGGGTTGCCCACCCAAACAAACCTAAACATACTTCCTCTAGTATCTTACGACCTGTTGATTGGAATGGACTGGTTGGTTGCCCACAAAACAAAGTTGGGTTGTCACAGTAAAACTTTGGAGTGTGAAAATGAAGAAGTAAGAAGGGTAACCCTACAAGGGATTCAAAATCATGTCTCAGTGAGACAAATATTAGACCTCCAAGTGAAGAAGTATTGTAGAAAGGGATGTCCCTTGTATGCAATACAAGTACTAAACTTTTTTGAGAATGAAAAACCCATCCTAGAGAACCATCCCATATTAATAGAATATAAAGATGTATTCCTAGAAAAGGTACCAGGTCTACCTCTAAGAAGGCCCGCATGGATGATTTTAGGGGCTAAATTTCGCTCATGGGCTAATTTTCCATGGTTTTTCCAAAAACCAGATTCGCTATTTTAAAAATGATTCACCCAAAATCTATAGAATAAAATTATTTTACCTTAAAAATCGCCAAAATTTTATAAAAAAATATATAAAATCCTTATAAACTTGAATATTTTTACAAAAATATCGCCAAACATTTATAGTTGGCATATGAAGGATTAGTAAGATTCGCTAAGGTTTCTACATTTAAAAACAAATTTCCATCCTTAAAATCATCCCTAAAGAAGGGATATTGACTTTTCAATAGAACTTGTACCAGGAGCAGTGCCAATGTCTAGAACACCCTATAGAATGAGTACACCAGAGCTAGTTGAGCTCAAACTGCAGTTGAGGGAGATGTGGGAAAAAGGCTACATTTGGCCTATTGTGTCTCCATGGGGAGAACCAGCCTTGTTTTTTAAAAAGAAATATGGCACACTCAGAATGTGCATAGATTATAGACAACTCAATAAGATGACCATCAATAATAAGTACCCCTTTCTAAGGATTGATGACTTGTTTGACCAATTAAGGGGTGCTACCATCTTCTCCAAGATTGACTTGAGGTCTGGCTACCATCACGTCTGAATTAAAGATGAAGACATCCACAAGACATCCTTTAGGACAGGATATGGTCACTATGAATGTGTGGTCGTGGCATTTGGGCTTACCAATGCACCAACCTATTTTATGTCCTTAATGAATAACATATTCAAAAATTTATTAGATAGGTTTGTGTTGGGTTTCATTTATGATATCCTAATTTATTCCAAGAATAGAGAAGAGCATGAAGAAAATCTCAAGCTAGTACTCCAAGTGCTAAGAGAACATCAACTCTATGTTAAGCTTAGTAAGTGTGACGTTTTCTAGAAACAAGTCCATTACTTAGGCCATGTTATTTATGAGGAAGGAGTGGCAGTTGATCCTAACAATATTAAAGCCATCATGGAATGGCCTACCCCAAAGGATGTATCTGATATCAAATCCTTTATGGGCCTGGTAGGATACAATAGGAGATTCATAAAAGGATTCTCCAATATTGGTTTCTCAATCACCTCCCTTCAGAAACAGGGGGTTAAATTCATTTGGACATCAGAATGCAAAGAAATATTTCAAGATCTGAAATACCTTCCAACTAATGCGCCTATAGTGAATATTGTAGACCCAAACAAGGACTTCCTTATGTGTACAGATGCCTGTAATGAAGGTCTCGGAGGAGTCCTTATGCAAGAAGGACATGTAATTTGCTACGAATCCAGAAAATTGAATGCGCATGAAGTCAATTATGTGACCCATGATATTGAATTGGTTTCCATAGTGCATGCGTTAAAAATGTGGAGGCATTACCTCTTAGGTATAAGATTTGTACTTATGAAATACCATAGTGGGTTGAGGTATTTGTTTGACCAACCAAAACTCAATGTGAGACAAGCTAGGTGGATGGCTCTCCTTACTGAGTTTGATTTTGAAATCAAACATATCAAAGTAAAGGAGAATAGGGTGGTTGATGCCCTTAGTAGAAGTATGAAAGTATTTCACTTGGCAGTTGTAAGCGCTAGTGAATCAGACATCAAAGAGAGGGTCAAAACTGCATAAGAAACAGATGCATTTTTCAAGACCATGACATCATAGCTAAATCAAGAGCCCACAGAGCTGAAGTATGAAGGTTACCAAATGCTTAATGATGATCTGTTGACTTACAAGTGAATATTATACATTCCAAATTGTGATGACTTGAAGAGGTTCATAATGCATGAACTACACAAAATACCATAAATTGGTCATCTTGGATATCAGAAAATGATCACGGCCACTAGGAAACTATTCTATTGGGTGAGATTGAAAAAGGACATAGTTGATTACTTATCTAAGTGTCTAGAATGTCATCAAGTCAAGGCAGAGCACTGGCACCCAGCAGGGTTGTTGCAGCCCCTACCAATTCCTAAATGGAAATGGGAAACCATCTCCATGGATTTCATCACAGGATTACCAAGATCAACCAAACAGAACGATGCCATCATGGTAGTTGTGGACAAACTGAGAAAGGATGTTCACTTCATACCCATCAAGTCAACTTGTAAGGCAATATATATTTCCAGCATCTTCATGAAATAGATATTCAGACTGCATGGAATTCCTAAGGAAATTATATTCGACAGAGATACATAGTTTACTTCAAACATTTGGAAATCTTTGTTTGTTGGTTTTGAAAAAAAAAATCTCTTTAGTATAGCCTATCATCCTCAAAATGATGGGAAGACAGAGAGGGTAAACCAAGTATTAGAATACATGTTGAGGATGCATGTAATGCATCAACCCAAGAAGTGGGAGGACTTCCTACCACTGGTATAATTTACCTACAACAATGGCTATCAAGAGTCATTAAAAATGAGCCATTTTTGAAGCCCTCTATGAAAGGAAATGAAACATTCCAATCAACTAGAACAACGTAGTAGACAGAGTTACAATTGGGCCAGATATACTAAAGGAAATGGAACATCAAGTGATTTAGATCAGGAAAAAACTTAATATATCCCAGGATAGACAAAAGAGCTATGCAGACATGAAAAGGACTCCTAGAGAATTCAAAGAAGGGGATCATGTGTATCTATGAGTTAGACCCAGGAAAATATCCTTGAGGATGGGAGCTTGTGCCAAGCTAGAACCTCAGTATTGTGGACCCTTTGAAGTCTTGGATAGAGTGGGACCAGTGGACTATTAGCTAGCACTTCCTCCCATAGTGAAGGCACATAATATTTTTTATGTTTCTTTATTAAAGAAGTATGTACATGATTCTAATCATATTATTGACTAGTCTGTGATTCAGGTGGAACCCGAGGGATAATTCCTTCTAGAACCTCAATACATAATAGACAGGAAGGAAACCCCACTTAGGAACAGAACCATTGCATAGGTCAAGGTGTAGTGGAAACACTTTGCCCCAAATGAGACTACATGGGAAATGGAGGATTCCATGAGACAGGCATATCCATTTTTGTTTACTTTTGTACATACAAATCACATCGGCAGATAAAACATTGAGGGTGATGTTCCTTTAAGGGGGAGGGGATTGTAATACCCTTGTTTCCCCCAGCTTGTAAATATAACTATAATTGGCCAAGAGACTATGATGGACTAAATATGTGTGAATGTTTTATTTGATGAACCTTTGTATAAAAGGGTCAATGAATGAATTTTATGTTATTAATATAAATTGAATATGTGTTGCATAACTGCTGAAAGGGGGGGAGTTTTCCAAGATAGACCATGGATGCTATGAGAGAGATGGTGAGGGGAAACCAAGAATGGTTGAGATGACCCTCAATAGACCAGTACCTACTGGGTGTAATTTCTCAATAGTCCTCTGACCCAGAAATGAATTACCAGTCAAGCTGGTAGTTGGAAGGCCATCCTCAAGAGTTAATGAGGAGATGGGGCATGGTACCCATTTGTGAGGCTTCCAAGCCTGAACATGAATTGGGATTCATACCCATGCAACCTTGTTTATGAAGGCAATAAATGAGCTAGTTCAAGGGACGGAAACAGATCTACAAGATAGCAAAGTAGAGAAAACACTCTCCCCAAAAGAGAAGGAAAGCATACTTCAACTCTGGAGATGAGAGGAAAAGTTGAGAAGTAAGATTGTTTTTGTTGAAAGAAGCCATAGGTAGGGTTTGGATACAAGATGATAAATGAGGTTGACAAGTGAATGAGGAAGTACTCATGCAGACCTCCTTGGTTGGAGTAGAGAAAACCAGTTTCCAATTTCATGTGGGAGGAGGAGAGTAACCTTCATCCCTAATTATCGTTGAGCAAGAGAAAGAATCTCTCTCAAACCATCATGGTCTAGCTCAAGGGTGGCCAGTGGTAAATCCTTCAAGAGTGGTTGTGCCTATGGTTGGGAGGAAACAGGCACCCCTTTCAGCAGTTGTTTCACATTTTCCAATCCTGATAAGTATTTTCATACTCTGTGTAATATATTGGATGTGATGATGAAGTGTATGGGTTTATGATTAAGTCTTTCAGTATTTGAACAATTATTAGAAATGTTATTCGTTTTCTGTAAACTATTATATATATATGATCTTTTATTTACCTCATTTTAGTTGCTAGATAGTCATGGGATGTGATCCCATAGGAGAGTCGGGGTAGGAGTAATTAAAACGCCTAATTCTTGTCGATCCTTTGAATTCACCTTAGAGGAAATGCCAAGTTCATCTCTATGGGAGAAGGGCAGTTTCCCTTTAGACTATCCACCCATATGACTGAGGGCTCATGCCCATGTCCTTAACCCCTTTGCTGAAAAAGGGATTTGTTCTTAACCCACAAGAGTTTCCAAGAGACCCATGTGAGTAGAGCATGGGAACCTTGTGCTAGTCTAAAAGGGGCTAGCTCTTTCCTCTTTGAGACTTCGGAACTTATGATTCCACAACTCTCGAAAATAGTCGAAGGTCAAATTCGTGAATTAATGAGGGTTGTCGATCTAGGGATCCAATGTAGATCCCTCTTAGTCATTAGATCGGACTTAGGAAGGGAAGCATTAAGTGCTTTTGCAAAGTCCTACTTCGAGAGAATAGGAGTGGTCTACCGTCGAAAACTCCTGAATGTCGGAGTCATGGAGTAAATCGGGGTCATTGAAAATGGCGGGACATGTGTCCATAGATCAAAGGTTATCCAGGAGTCGAGGTATTCAACGATATATGGATGCATGAATTTCCCCAAAGCTCTTCAAACCGGAGTAAAACCTGGCCATAGATATTAGGTACACGTGGCGATATATCTAGATGGTCCAGAGGGAAAGTCGGGAGATACACGTTGAACTCCTGAATGTTGAACTATATAAGTGATGTGGATCATCAATCTTCAAATCCTTCGGGATCCCTCTCATCCATCGATCCAAGAAACCACCCTCGATTTCCCAATCGATCGGGAACGCGTTGTGGAGTGACACGTGGTCCTACTTGTCCACTATCAAAGTTTTTCCATTGAACTAGGACCATTGGATGAGTGGGTACGTGGAAAACGATCACATATTCTGGAGACTTCGTACTACAGAGGAACCTAGCCCAGAGTCTACGAAGTGTGAAATCCATCGAAGTCATGAATGCAGAAATAAATCTCGGTCATTGGTAGAATGAGGACACTTGGCACCATATTAGAGATTCTGGAGACTTAGCTCTTTGGGGATTCGCGATGAGAGGAGTTGGAAAGCTCTGAATCTTGGAGCCGCGAAGTAACAAAATTCATAGATATATGGGTCTATGTGGACTCATACTGACCGTGAGATCGAAGTTCTAGGCGGCTATCAGTCCAAGATGATGTGGCACCCTGATATTAGTCAGGGTGACGTGGACCCACATTATGCATGCCACGTGCCACCCAAATATGGATGATTCACATACCCCTTATATGTGTTAGAGCATGAAAAATGCCACCCCATATCGAGGACACATGTCACACTTGGCCCTCCTCGTGTGTCATCTTTTGGTTCATTCCCACCTGGGAGTTTCGATAACTTCGGGAGTTCAAAAGATGTGGGGTGTAGTACAATATAGGAACATGCAACATAAAATGTTGAATGTCGATCTCCAAAGGGCCAAGGCCATGTGGCAAAATTTCAGGAGTTCGGGAGTTTTGGGCATAGTATGGTAAAAGGGATGTTCAACGACGATCGTTGATCGCCGAAACACCGAAAGCAAAGGATGTCGGTCACTAATTTCCAACCATAGAACACCGAAAGAAAGGCATGTTCGATGTAAAATTTTGAACGTCGATCGTTGAATGGGAAAGGCCATGTGGGAAGATTTTAGTACTTCGTGGATTAGGGGAAAGGTGTGTTCGGTGTCGAACGCCGAAGACCCCAACTAACGACATCCGGGTAACTTCGGGAGTCCATAACTTGTAGACTAGAGCTCGGATTTTAGTGTGATGGAGACTGTTAGAAAGATTGCGACGAGAAGTAGCCATTGAATGTCCTAGAAATAGATGAGTATATCAACAAATTTCTTGAGCCGATTAGGTATGTGCCCTACATAAATGATGAAAAGGTAAAGATGCAACGATTTATTAGTGGCTTACTTAGTCCTACCAGGAGAAAATTGAGTTTGATGAGCCAAATACCTTAGAATATACTATTCAAAAATAAAGGTATTTCTATGAGAAATTCAAGATTAAGACAGAACCCCATGAAGACTGGAAGAAGAAAAACAATTCAGGATTCGAGAAGAAGGGGTTTAAACCCTAGATATTTAAGAACCCTGGTAAGAGCTCTAGGATGAGCCTTCCTGCCAGAAGTGTGTATAAGAAAAATCTTCCATCCCGGAGTGGAAATAAACCATTCAGAGCAGCTCCAAGTAAGACTGATAACACGAAGAGAGAACCCTTGAAATGTTGGGGTTGTGGAGAGGAACATTTGTTGAGGGACTATCCGCATAGGCAACAGAAAAATGGGAGGGTATAAAACATCCAAGAGGCTACCACAGTAAATGATGTGGCTAGGATCCTGCCACAAATTTATGCAGCCTTGGATAATAGACAAGTTGACCACCAAGTTTCAGTGGTGGAGATGGAAGGTACAATTTCCAACCATCATGTTTCCATTTTAGTTGACCTTGGTTCTAATTTGAGTTATGTTGCCCCTCAAATTATTGAGAAATGGAAATTGAAACAAGTTAAACATGTTAAATCATGGTTGGTACAACTAGCCACTGGAACCAAAAGAAAAGTAATAGAGGTCATACCAGCATGCCAATTTGTTACGAGTGGGTTTCCCACCCAAACAAACCTAAACATACTTCCTCTAGGATCTTATGACCTGTTGATTGGCATGGACTAGTTGGTTGCCCACAAAACAAAGTTGGGTTGTTACAGTAAAACTTTGGAGTGTGAAAATGAAGAAATAAGAAGGGTAACCCTACAAGGGATTCAAAATCTTGTCTCAGTGAGACAAATATCAGCCCTCCAAGTGAAGAAGTATTGCAGAAAGGGTTGTCCCTTGTATGCAATACAACTATTAAACTCTGTTGAGAATGAAAAACCCAGCCTAGAGAACCATCCCATATTAAGAGAATATAAAGATGTATTCCCAGAAGAAGTACCAGGTCTACCTCTAAGAAGGGATATTGACTTTTCAATAGAACTTGTACCAGGAGCAAGGCCAATGTCTAGAATGCCCTATAGAAGGAGTACACCAGAGCTAGTTGAACTCAAACTAAAGTTGAAGGAGATATGGGACAAAGGCTACATTTGGCCTAGTGTGTCTCTATGGGGAGCACCAGCCTTGTTTGTGAAAAATAAAGATGGCAGACTCAGACACATAGATTATAGACAATTCAATAAGATGACCATCAAGAATAAGTACCCCTTGCCAAGGATCGATGACTTGTTTGACCAATTAAGGGGTGCTACCATATTCTCCAAGATTGACCTAAGGTCCAGATACCATCAGGTCTGATTTAAATATGAAGACATCCACAAGACATCCTTTAGGACAAGATATGGTCACTATGAATTTGTGGTGGTGCCATTTGGGCTTACCAATGCACCAACCACTTTTATGTTCTTAATGAATAATGTATTCAGAAATTTCTTAGATAGGTTTGTGTTGGTTTTCATTGATGATATCCTAATATATTCCAAGAATAGGGAAGAGCATGAAGAACATCTCAATCTAGTACTCTAAGTGCTCAGAGAAATTCAGCTCTATGCTAAGCTTAGTAAGTGTGACTTTTTCCAGAAACAAATCCATTACTTAGGCCATGGTATTTCTGAGGAAGGAGTGGCAGTTGATCCTGACAAGATTAAATCCATCATGGACTGGCCTACCCCAAAGGATGTATCTGATATCATATCCTTTATGGGTCTGGTAGTATACTATAGGAGATTCATAAAAGATTCTCCAAGATTGGTTGCCCAATCACCTCCCTTGATCCAGATTTAGGAGCAGAACAAATTGATTAACATAATGAATACAATAAACACAGAGATAGGAAGAATAACACAAATATCCAATGAACAATATATTCTATTAAATAATGAAATAGGATGAAACTATAAAATTGCAGAACTAAAACTTGCTCGAATGGTGGTAGCTATCTCTGAGAAGAGATGTGGCTACTACGCGCATCCATATGAGAATAATGGATTACAATGAGGCTCCAGAGGCCATTTTCGTATTACTCGTGAATTCCAAAACCCTAGACATCCAAAAACCTAACCCTAGAAGGTGAAACGCCAAAATTTATGTGGGCCATATGGGTAAGTTGGTGTAATTTGGTACATCGACTTCCTAGCGTCATAAATTTTGCATACGAACTTTGTTTTAGTCGCGTGATAGACCATTGGAAAGGTATTTCAGAGAAATACACATTGCGGTGTCAAACTTTGACTTCGTCTATAGTTTGACTATGGCGAGTCAAAAAAACAATGTTTAGGGCCCCAAAACATCCCTGGAAGTACAGCAAGATGTTCTGACATGAAAAAATACAAAATAAGCCAGTTGGATTAGGCGAGAGGCCACCCATATCCACCTGAAGAATGTGTAAGGCTTCAGACTACCCCAGAAGTGTAGAACTCACAATTATAAATAAGTACAAAAATATGTGTTGAATCCAAACGGACACGGGGAGCCACCAATATCCACCTGGATCAATCCTCCCCCCTTAGGAAGTAATGGTCTCCACTGCATTGAGTTCCCCCATCAGGTGAGGAAAATTCTATTGGGTTTGGCCCCGGCTGAGCCACTTGCCTTGGTGTAGGATTTTCCCTGCCTTGACAACCCGATAAAGATGGATCCGCTGCTAGCAAGTTCCCTTGACATGTGTATCCACTATCTGATTGGTGGAGGTATGTTCCATGTAGTCAAGGTTGAGATCTGTTGGTGTCAATTGTTCAGTGATCTCAAAGGTGTCCAACAATGGTGGAAAACATGGCTAAAGGAGGTCCACATTGAATAATGAATGCAGACCAAGGAAGGGTGGAGTGTTGAGCTCAAAATAATTGCTACCCATAGCCTTGGTGATAGTGTAAGGCCCATAATGAAGTGGGAGAAGCTTCAGATGGGGCTCGGTGAGACACTCCTTCTGCAAATGTAACCAGGCTTTTTCACCAACCTAAAACTAGTGTGGTACCATGTGTTTATCATGGAGTTGCTTGTACTTAGCATTGTATTTCTGCAGAATCTCCTGGACATGTTGGCGAATGTGTTGAATCTGCTCAATGAATATGGTGGCTTTGTCGATCGCAAACTGATCAGTGGAAGAGTCTATCTATGTAGTGCCAAGAGGAAGGGAAAAATAAATGGGTCCAAAGGGTTGGAATCCCAGACCCACCTGAAATGGGATATGGATGATGGAACTATGGAGAGCCCTGTTGTAACTGTGTTGGACATATGGGAGACTCTCGTCCCATGTACGGGGATGCTTAGAATTGTACATGCGCAGGATGTGCACAATCATCCAATTGAAGACCTCAGTTTGGCCATCGGTTTTGGGTTGGAAAGAAGTGGATTTTGTGAGCTTGGTGTCCAATAGAGACCATAGACTCGACCAAAAGTTGTTGAAGAACCTGTTGTCTCGGTCGGAGATGATGGTCTATGGTATCCCAAAGTGAACCCAAACTCATTCGAAGAATAGCTTGGTAGTATATTCCACTATGACATTCTTCTTACAAGCAGTGAGGATGGCCATCTTAGAAAACCGATCAACGACCACAAACACGCAGTCATTTCCATGCTTGGTTGATGGAAAACTAGATATGTAATCCATGGAGAGGGATTCCCATGGCTTCTCGAGAATAGGAAGAGGGGTCTATAAGCCTTGCTTCTTGATGGTTGGCTTGGAAATGGCACAGGCAGTGCAAGATCATATATACTTGTTGACATCCTGTCGAAGTTTTGGCCAATAAAAATGTTTCTGAAAAAGGACCATAGTTTTCTCGACGCCAAAATGTCCTTCCACCTGACTGTAGTGGGCTTCCCAAATCAGCTTTGCACGCTTGCTTGTAGGAACACGAAGATGGCCCAGGTGGCATAAGATTTTCTCCTGAATGTGAAAATCCGTGACAGTGGCTCCTATACCCAGGAGTTGATATGTGGTAGTGAAGTCCTGTTCTTGTTGGTAAAGTTGGGGCCACTCTAATATTTCATGTCCACAGGAATGGAGCACAGTGGTGAGTGTAGCCACAGGAGGCTGAATGAGGTAGTCAGTGACACGATTGGAGATACATGTCGTATACTTGATGTTGATATGGAAATTTTGCAGGTAGGTGGACCACTTCTGATGGCGGTCGTTCTGCAATTTCCCATGTGTCTGTATGAACTGCAAAGGCTTGTGATTAGTGTGTATGATCGTTTCTTTCCCCAAAATGTAATTTTTCCATTAACGACGGGATTGTACGATAGAATACATTTCCTTGTCATATGTGGGGTATTTTCGGACAGTATTGAAGAGTTTCTCACTATGGAATGCCAATGGATTCTCGTGATGAGTGAGAAATGCACCCATAGCAGAGTCAGATGCATCAATCTCAATCTCGAATGGTTGTTACAGATTAGGCAAGGAGAGTATTGGAGTTGAACACAAATGATGTTCAAATCTTCGAATGATCATTGTTTCTCCTTCCCCCACACAAACTTGGCCCTACCACTGCCCTTGGTCACCTGGCTAAGGGCCCGCGCAATATGAGAGAATCCCAACATGAATCATCGGTAAAAATTGGCTACTCCCAAGGAGCTTTGAATCTTGGTCAGTGTGTTCGGGGTTGGACATTCATGGATGAATTGGATCTTAGCTGGATCAACATGTACCCCATGCTCATAAATAATGTAGCCTGGGTATTGGACCATGTTCATGCCCAAAGAGCAGTTTTCCAAGTTGGCATAAATCTTGTGTTGTCGCAGAGTGCTCAAAACCTGTTGAATATGTCACATGTGCTCCTCCCATGTTCTATTGAAGACAAGGATGTCATCCAAATATACTACCACAAAGGAGTTGGTGAAGGGTCTCAATGCATTGTCCATCAACCTCATGAAAGTGGTTGGTGCATTTTTCAATCCAAAGGGCATGACTAGCCATTCGTAGAGACCTTCTTTAGACTTGGAGGTTGTCTTCCAGACATCAGTTGGTTCGATGGGAACCTGGTGGTAGCCAGACTTCAAGTCAATTTTGCTGAATAACTTTTCCCCCTTCAGTAGGTCAAGAAGGTCATCAATCTTGGGAATGGGGTAGAAGTTCTTGACTATGATTTTGTTTAAGGCTATGTAATCAATGCAGAGTCGCCAAGTCCCGTCCATCTTCTGCACCAGTACAATCGGGCTTTCGCAAGGGGAGGAGTTAGGTATGATGTGCCCATTTTGAAGAAGCTCTTGGATCTGGTGCCTAATTTCATCATTCTCTATCAGTGAGCGCCTATAGATTGGTCCATTAGGTAGAGGTGCGTCGGGGGTCAGATCAATGGGATGCTTGACTTGGCAGTGTGTTAGTACCCATGTAGGTGAGACAAAGATGTCTCTGTATTCTTCCACGATCACATCCACTTGCTTTTGCTACAAAGAGAGGTGTTGTGTAGAGGCCATGGATGTGGCAGAGACCTTCTTCTTACTATGAGCATGGATCACAAAGAAGACGAACTTCTCAGTCTGTGAAATGACCTTACTGCATTTCTTAGCAGATATTAAAGAAATACCAATAGGCGGTGCCACCTCTGGGATCCTGTACAATTTGTCTACCCAAAGTAATAATAATATTGCAGGGTCTAGACTCATACACAACATGATGCTTCCACAAATATGGTTGTCCTAAAATAACATCACAAACTTCAAGGGGATAAATATAACACAATACCTCATCTTTGAAAGTCTTGATGTCGTAGGGAAGATGACACTATTGGTTGACACAGATATCTCTTCCTTGACGAAGCCAGCCGATGGTGTACAGTTGTGGGTGTGGTGTCATTGGCAGGTTCAATCGCTTGATGACCTTTGCTGAAATCAAGTTCTTATGACTACCGTTGTCAATAATGAAATGAATCGAATCCCCCTTGACCCACATTTTCAAGTGAAAGAGGCGTTCCTCTTCCTTTGGTTCTTCCGGTTTGCTTGGTCATACTTTGGTGGTAGTGACTGTGGCACTGGGTTCAACATCGATAATCAGCTTCCCTCCTTCAGGATTTGATTCGAAATCAGAATCGGCCTCTGACTAAGAATCCTTCAGCTCGACCACGAGGGACTTCTTGGAGCATCATTCGTCAATGTTATGCCAAGGACTTTTATGGTACTCACACCATTTTCCCATGTTCTTCTTCGTCTTCTCATTTCCCTCCTTGTGTTACGGCTTGGATGGACTGTCCTAAGGGTGACCATCTCGACTTGGTCCCTTTCTATATGGGTTGGGGTTGCCTTTGCCCTGCTTCGACTGTGAGGGGTTTAAATATCCAAACTCTTGTCGTTTCTTCTTAAATTTATGCTCTATCTTGACAATGTATCTATAAGTCGTGCCCAATGAGGTGATGTCTAGGAAATCCATTTTTGTTTGAATGTATCTATGAAAACATCCATGGTATTTGAGCACCAGATGATGCTCTGAATATTTGATACCAAATTTGGTGCATAGGGTATGGAAAATATTGGTGAAGTCTGGTACTATCTGGTCCCTTTCTTGACGTAGGGTGGTCCATCTAGTGTAATGGTCCTCGTAGCTTCCAATAGTGTAGTATTGTTCTTTAGTGGCGTCCCTAAAGGAATCCCATGTAGGGGCCACCATAAAAATTGCATATTCCTCCATGGCCCTTTGCTCAGAGTAAGTATCCCACCAGTATTTAACATGGGGAACGACCTTGAGGAGTGCAAAAGTGATATTTTCCCTATCGAAAAAATTATGGACCGAAAAATATCCTTTGAGAAGATTCAACCATTTATCTACAACATATGCATATATTAGTCCTTCAAATAATGGAATATCAAAATTTACCTATACCTTGAAGGGGGTTGCATGGCCGCTTGATGAAAATTCTTCTCCCGTGGGCAACTGTCAAAGGATCTACACAAAGTTGTCCATCATTTCATTCTTTTTTCGTGTGAGGGCTTACTCGAGCAACATTTTAATAAGATCTCATGCTCCATCATCTTTCTTTTCATCTCCCATGGGTTTTTTTTGGGCTCAGCACGGTCGATCTGGTAATGGCTCGATTGGTTCGAGTCCCAATTTATTATACCCAGACCTTGTCGGGGACATGCACGAATAAAAATAAATGAAGAGCAGACTAGTCTGATACCACTGATCCGGATTTAGGAGCAGAACGAACTAATTAAAAAAATGAATACAATAAACACAGAGATAGGAAGAATAACACAAATATCCAGTGAACAATATCTTCTATTAAATAATGAAATAGGCTAAAACTGTAAAACTGCAAAACTGAAACTTGCTCGAATGGTGGTAGTTATCTCTAAGAAGAGATGTGGTTGTTATCTCTAAGAAGAGATGTGGTTGTTACGTGCATCCGTCTGAGTAGAATGGATTACAATGAGGCTCCAGAGGCCCTTTTCATATTAAACATGAATGCCAAAACTCTATACATCCAAAAACCTAATCCTAGAAGGTGAAACGCCAAAAGTCATGTGGGCCCTATGGGTAAGTTGGTGTAATTTGGTACCTCGACTTCCTAGGGTTGTAACTTTTCCATACGACCTTCGTTTTAGGCACGTGATAGACCATTCGAAAGGTCTTTCAGAGAACTACACATTCTGTCATCAGACACTGACTCTGTCTACATTTTGAATGTGGCGAGTAAAAAAAACAACGTTTAGGGCCCCAAAACATCCCTGGAAGTACAACAAGATGTGTTCACATGAAAAAATACAAAATAAGCCAGTTGGATTAGGTGAGAGGCCACCCATATCCACCTAGAGAATGTGTGAGGCTTCATAAATCCACAGAAGTGTATAACTCACAATTATAAATCAATACATAAAGATGTGTTGAATCAAAACGGACATGAGGAGCCACTTGGAATAGGTGGGTGGCCACCAATATCCACCTGGATCATCCCTTCAAGAAAACAAGGGTTAAATTCATTTGGACATCAGAATGTGAATAAATATTTCAAGAGATGAAATACCTTCTAACCAATGCACTTGTGTTGAATATTTCAGACCCAAACAAGGACTTCCTTGTGTGTACAGATTCTTACAAGGAAGGGCTCGGAGGAGTCCTTATGAAAGAAGGACATGTAATTTGCTACGAATCCAGAAAATTGAATGAGCATGAAGTCAATTATGTGACCCGCGATATGGAATTGGCTTCCATAGTGCATGCTTTAAAAATGTGGAGGCATTACCTCTTAGGTATAATATTTTCACTTATGACAGACCATAGTGGGTTGAGGTATTTGTTTGACCAACAAAAACTCAATGTGAGACAAGCTAGGTGGATGGATATCCTTAGTGAGTTTGATTTTGAAATCAAACATATCAATGGAAAGGAGAATATGGTGGTTGATTCCCTTAGTAGAAGTATGAAAGTAGTTCACTTGTCAGTTGTAAGTGCTAGTGAATTAGACATCAAAGAAAGGGCCAAAACTGCACAACAAACAGATGCGTTTTTCAATACTATGACATCATAGCTAAAGCAAGAGCTTGCAGGGATGAAGTATAAAGGTTATCATATGCTTAATGATGACCTGTTGACTTACAAGGGTATATTATATATTCCAAATTATGATGACTTGAAGAGGTTCATAATGGATGAACTACACAAAAGACCATATATTGGTCATCCTGGATATCAGAAAATGAGCACGGCCACTAGGAAACTATTCTATTGGCCCGAACTGAAAAAGGACATAGTTGATTACTTAGCTAAGTGTCTAGAATGTCAACAAGTCAAGGTAGAGCACCAGAACCCAGCAGGGTTGTTGCATCTCCTACCAATTCCCGAATGGAAATGGGAAACCATCTCCATGGATTTCATCACAGGATTACCAAGATCAACCAAACATAAGGATGCCATCATGGTAGTTGTGGACAATCTGAGCAAGGTTTCTCACTTCATACCTGTCAAGTCAAATTGCAAGGCAATATATATTTCCATCATCTTCATGAAAGAGATATTCAAACTGCATGGCATCCCTAAGGAAATTATATCCGACAGAGATACATAGTTTACTTCAAACTTTTGGAAATCTCTGTTTGTTGGTTTTGAAACACAATTTCTCTTTAGTACAGCCTATCATCCTCAAACTGATGGGTAGACCGAGAGGGTAAACCAAGTATTAGAATACATGTTGAGGATTCATGTAATGCATCAACCCAATAATTGGGAGGACTACCTACCACTAGTAGATTTTTCCTACAACAATGGCTATCAAGAGTCATTAAAAATGAGCCCTTTTGAAGCCCTCTATGGAAGGAAATGCAACATTCCAATCAGTTGGAACAACCCAGTAGACAGAATTACAATCAAGCCAAATGTTCTAAAGGAAATGGAACAACAAGTGATTTAGATCACGAAAAATCTGAAGATAGCCTAGGATAGACAAAAGAGCTATGCAGACATGAAAAGGACTCCTAGAGAGTTCAAACAAGGGGATCATTTGTATCTCTGAGTTAGACCCGGGAAAATATCCTTAAGGATGAGAGCTTGTTCCAAGCTGAAACCTCGATATTGTGGACTCTTTGAAGTCTTGGATAGAGTGGGACCAGTAGCTTGTCGACTAGCACTTCCTCCCACAATGAAGGAACATAATGTTTTCCATGTTTCTTTATTAAAGAAGTATGTACATGATTCTAATCATATTATTGATTGGTATGTGATTCAAGTGGAACAAGAGGGATAATTCCAGAACCTCAATGCATAATAGACAAGAAGGAAACCCCACTCAAGAAAAGAACCATTGCACAGGTCAAGGTGCGGTGGAAATACTTTGGCCCAGATGAGGCTACATGGGAAATGGAGGATTCCATGAGACAGGCATATCCATTTTTGTTTACTTCTGTAAATATAGAGCACATCAACAGATAGAACATTGAGGACGATGATCCTTTAAAGGGGAGGGGATTGTAATACCCATGTTTCCCCCAGCTTGTAATATAACTATAACTGTCCAAGAGACTATGGTGGACTAAATATGTGTGAATGTTTGATTTGATGAACCCTTGTATAAAAGGGTCCATGAATGAATTTTGTGTTATTAATATAAATTGAATATGTGTTTCATAACTGTTGAAACGGGGGGAGTTTTCCAAGATATACGATGGATGCTATGAGAGAGATGGTGAGGGGAAACCAAGAATGTTTGAGATGACCCTCACCAGACCAGTAACTACTGGGTGTAATTTCTCAACAGTCCTCTGACCCAAAAATGAATTACTAGTCAGGATGGTATTTGGAAGGCCATCCTTAAGAGTTAATGAGGAGATGGGGTAGGGTACCCATTTGTAAGGATTCCAGGCATGACCACGAATTGGAATTCATACCCACACAACCTTGTTGAGGAAGGAAAGAAAGGAGGTAAATGGGGGGATAGAGATGGATCTGCAAGATAGCAGAGTAGAGAAAACACTCTCCCAAGAAAAGAAGGGAAGCAAACTTCGACTCATGAGTTGAGAGGAAAATCTTAACAGTAATCTCGTTTTGGTTGAAAGAAGCCACGGGCATGGTTTAGCTACAAGCTCATAAATGAGGCTAACGAGTGACTGAGGAAGTACTCATGCAGACCTCCTTGCTTGGAGTAGAGAAAACCAATTGCCAATTTCTTATGGGAGGAGGAGAGTAACCTTCATCCTTGACTGTCATGGAGAAAGAGAAAGAATCTCTCTTAGAGCATCATAGTTTGGCTCGGGGTGGCCAGTTGTAAATCCATCAGGAGTGGTTATGCTTATGGTTGGGAGGAAACAAGCACCCCTTTCAGCAGTTTTTTCACATTTTCATGTCCTGATAAGTATTTTCATACTCTGTGTAATATATTAGATGTGATGATGAAATGTCTTGGTTTATGATTAAGTCGTTCAGTATTTGAATAGTTATTAGAAATTATCTTTGTTTTCTGTAAACTGTTATTTCTATATGATCTTTGATTTATCTCAGTTTAGCTACTAGAGATTCATAGGATGTGATTCCGCAGGAGATTCAGGGTAGGAGTAACTAAAATGTCTAAGTCTTGTCGATCCTTTGAATTCGCCTTAGTGGGAATATCAAGTTCATCTCTGTGGGAGAAGGGTGTTTTCCCTTCAGACTATCCACCCATATGACCAAGGGATCATGACCATGTCCTTAATCCCTTTGTTGAAAAATGGATTTGTGCTTAACCCACAAAATTTTCTAAGAGATCCATGTCACCAGGGCCTAGGAACCCTCTGCTAGTCCAAAAGGGGATAGATCTTTCAGCTTCGGGACTTCGAAACTTATGATTCTACAACCCTCGAAAATAGTCTAAGGTTGAAGTCGTAAATCGACAAGGGTCTTTGATCTGGGGATCCAATGTAGATCCCTCTTAGCCATTATATTGAACTTAGGAAGGGAAGCATTAAGTGCTTTGGAGAAGTCCTACTTCGGGAGAATAGGATTGGTCTACCGCCAAAAACTCCTGAATGTCGGAGTCGTAGAGTAAATAGGGACCATTGAAACTGGAGGGACGCGTGTCCACATATCAATGGTTATCTAGGAGTCCAGGTATTTGGTGATATAGGGATGCACGAGTTTCCTTGGAGCTCTTCAAACTGTAGTAAATCCTGGCCGTAGATGCTAGGTACCTGTGGCGATAGATCTGTCGTGGTCCGTAGGGAAATTCGAGAAATACACGTCAAACTCCTGAATGATGAAATTTTGAAGTGACATGGACCGTCGATCTTTAGATCCTTCGGGATCCCTCTCAATCTTCAATCTAAGAAACCACCCTCGATTACCCAATTGATCGGGAACGCGTTGTGGAGCGACACGTGAACCTAATTGTCCATTGTCAAAGGTTTTTCATTGAATTAGGACCATTGGATGAGTGGGTACATGGAAAACGATCTTGTACTCTGGATACTTCGTACTCTAGAGGAACTTGGCCCAAATTCTACGAAGTGTGAAATCCATCGAGGTCGTGAACACCGAAATAAATCTTTGTTGTTGGTAGAATGAGGACACTTGGCGCCAAATTAGAGAGTCGGGAAACTTAGCTCTTCAGGGATTCGCGATGAGAGGATTTGGAAAGCTATAAAGCCCGGAGCCGTGAAGTAAAGGGAGTCATAGATCTATGGATCTACGTGGACTCATATTGACCGTGAGTTCAAAGGTCTGGGTGGCTATGAGTCCAAGATGATGTGGCACCCTAACATCATTCAAGGTGACGTGGACCCACATTACACATGCCATGTGTCACCCAAATATGAATGATTCACATACCCCGTATGCCTATTAGATCATGATATGTGTCACCCCCTATCGAGGACATGTGTCATCCCTGGCCCTCGCCGCGTGCCAGCTTTTGGTTCATGCCCATCTGGCCAACGCGGTTGATGATGTGTTTGGGACTCCGGGAGTTTGGATAACTCGGGGAGTTTGAAAGATGTGGGACGTGGTATAATATAGGAACATTGAATGTTGATCACCGAGGCCAAGGCCATGTGGTGATATTTCGGGAGTTCGAGAGTTTGGGGCATAGTATGGTAAAAGGGATGTTTAACGACAATCGTTGAACACCGAAACATCAAAAGCATAGGGTGTTAGTCGCTGATTTTCGACCATCGAACGCCGAAAGAAAGGTATGTTCGACATAAAACACCGAATATCGATCGTCGAATGTCCAAGACCACGTGGCGAGATTTTGGTACTTTGTGGATTAGGGAAAATGTGTGTTCAGCACCAAACGTCGAAGACCCCAACTAACGATGTCTGGGTAAATTTGAGAGGCCATAAATTGTAGACCAGAGCTTGGAATTTAGTGCAGTGGCAATCGTTAGAAAGCTTGTGACGAGCAGTAACCATTGAAGGTCCTCAAAATAGGACTTGAGATAGTTAGGGAGAACAAAAAATTGATGTCCCATCCCTAGAAAGGGTATTTAAGGGTCGGGTGTGTTACATTATCCATATGGATTACTCTCTAAGGATATTTACCAAGGTGTACTTCAACATTCTCAACTACCCCGTGAGTGGGTATGGCCCTGAATTCAAAACTGCACACATTCCTATAAGGTCATGTAGCCTTTAGGCCTAGTTTCTCCATGACTTTCAAAGACATCATGTTAGCACCTGCTCCTAATTCAAGCATACAATTGTTAAGGAATTTGTTATTAACCAATAATGACATAAAGAAGGGTGGGTGTCCATCCTATTGAAATCTAAAATTGTTTGTTTGTAACATAATAGGAGGGTCCATTGGTTCATCCAACACGTTGAAAAACTTCTCGAACCTTTATTTCATGGATGGAACTTTGATAACTTCCTTCAATGGGATGGTTACATGCATTTTGGATAATGCACCTTCCAAATCAAATTTAAAGTCAATCTTGTCAATTTTAGAAGAAGTTTTAGGAAGGAGTATGTTCATAGGTGGGGGTTTTGGTTGTGAAGTTATAGGTCCAATGGAGAGAGGTTGGTTCATCTGTTTCTATCTAGTACACTTGGAATTCTTGTTTTTTCAACGTCTCTCTTGACTCTTGATCAATGTTATTTATTACCTCCATCCTATCCCTCCTGGTTGCTTCCTTTATGCCTTCTTCATGTTCTTCAAGTGTGATGTTAAGGCAACATTGTGGCCCCTCATTGGTATGGTCGATAATATTCACTTGATCATGTTCACCATTATTTAGAGGGAATTCATGCTCCCAATGTGACTCTCTGCATTGCAAACACCACAGGTTCTCCTCAACTATGTTTGTGGGGGTTAAAGTATTAGGAACTTGTTGATCGTTCTTAGGCTTGAAACCTTGAACACCCCTTATAAGAAATTCTAGGAGCTTGTTGTTGGGCCCTTTCTAGGTTAACAATCCTATTCATCATTAACTCATGGGTTTTTACCATGCCATCTACAGTCAATTGTAGATTTTCCAAGCTAGCACCAATATCTGAAGCAGACTCAGCATTGTGGACTACTTTGGGTTTAACATTCATTTTGACTCTTGGGGCGGAGAAAGGTTCTACTTTGGATGATGATAGGTTATCTTCAATTTTCATAGCCATTTCATGGGCTTATTGGATTTTCCTAGGAGCTTTGTCTCTGAGGAGGAAACCTATTTGTCCTGTAAAGGATTTGGTGTAAAGAAAGAGAAGAAATCTGTTTGAAGGGTGATGGCTTGTTGGGATTTGTTGTATTAGCCTTTCAAATTTATCATCAAATTCCCCAAAATTTTAATTCTCAGCCTTTGTGATGTTGTTGAGCCTTATTAACAGCATGTTAGGGTCTTCCTTGACTCTTCATATTTTGAGGAACACTTCCTCTAATTTATCCATAGATGTAATACTAGCGTCAGAGAGACCACTATACCATCTTCTGGCGCCATCATAGAAGGTAGCAGAGAACAATTTCATTGCTAAATATTCATCATTATCACTAATAAGATGAAGTTGGAAAAAGGCTCAGAAATTGCTCATATGGTCCTCAACGCTGACTACATCATTACCAATTAACTTAGGAGGCCACTTTTCATACCTAGGGGGCATTTGCGAGGGTATCCTGGAATATTTTTCATGTCTAACGGTTTAAAAAGTTTGGATGACCATTGTTTTTGGTTATTATCCTGATTTGGATTAAGGGTTTGATTTTGAAAGTTAGACATTGTGTTTAACGAAAGATTGCCTCTGAATAATGATTTTACTACCGGAGAGTATCAGGGAGGCTTTCTTCGGTAAGACCTAGGAGGATTGGTATATCTCCCTGAACGTTGTGGAGTCGCCAAATAATCTTCTTGAAATTATCAAAGGGATGAGGGGTTCACCCTCAATGGAGTCGTCAGGTAAGCTATGTGAAATAAAGGCTTTGGATAAAGGCTTACCGAAAAGTGTCATTCAAGGAAAATTAACTCAATGTTCCCCGACAATGACGCCAAAAATGTTATCACACAATCTGTACTTTCCCAAATCTCAAGGCAAGTGAGGCAAGATTGGCGTAACAAGGGGGTGACCTATCATTGTCACCTTAATAGGAAACCCCTTTTTGTTTAGGATTCTATCAAGATTTCCCCAACGAAGACGTCCCTAGTGACCTAAAGGGCTAATGAAACTAAGACAAGGATGCAAGAATACTCCCCTCTCACTAGTCACTCAAGTCAAAAGGTTTGTTATGTCTTTAAAAGATGAAGCAAAAGTAAAGATGAAGTATACATGCCCAGAACAAGACAACAAAGCAAACAATATGGCAGATTTCAAGTACAAAATGATGTTAGTGCTTCAATAAGACAATTAACCTTTGAAATATAAGTTGGTTGATATAAAATTGCAACGATATGAAAGTTTACAACAGAAATAATTATTTTATAACAGCTGAGAGAAATATGCCTCATAATTGCTTAAAAATATAATGAAAAAGTAGTTTTAACTAGGAAAATTGATAATCAATTGTCACAGGCATTTTCTGAAGTGTCTAACTAGCATTAAAGGTCAGTTTTGCAGAAAATTTGTTGCAGTTAGATGGTTGTAGCAATATTTTGTAACAACAACAAGTATTAATGCTCAGAATTGTAAGAAAATATCATGGAAACTTAGCATTTATCAAGTAGATTGTTTAGCAATTGTCATGGGCAATTTCTGAGTGAGTTAGATGTGAGTTATGTAGGTGTATGCAGCAAATTAGTGTGGATTAGTATGGATGTAGCGGTGATTTGAAACAGCAGCAAGTTAGCTAGTGAATTAGTCTAGTTTAGAGTTAGTAGAAGTTAGCAAAAGCTTCAAGGAAGAGAGTTTGAATGTTTGTTTGATCAATCATTCACTAAAGCAAGTGGACAAGTTCCTTTTTGGGCTTATAGAATCAGCAACAGCAATAGCACAACTTGGAGAAAATAGCAATGATAATGTTTGCCAAAGGAAAAAAGGTGGATGCAAGAGGTGTTGGCACTTCAAGGCCTCAAACATCCAAATCTTGAAGACAAATTCACTAGAGAGTAAGCACTTTTAGGCTCTAGTGAACCTTCCTTCCTTAGACTATTGAAAATATATTATGCAATAAGAAATTAGAATGAAGCTACTAGAGTGCTAGCACTTTAGGTCTCTAGTAGTCACTTCTAAACAAGGTGTACTTGAGAAATTTAAACAAGTAGAAAATCTAGAGAGAGAAAGAAGCACCTTATGTTTCTCTCCTAGGGTTTAAGCAAGTAATTTCATAATCTTTAACATGAATTGAGTAAAATTTACCACAAGCATTTATTACATGAACAAATTGCAGATTTTCTACTTCACCAAATAATCAAGCCAAACCCTAGTTCAAGATATTCCACCATGAAAAATAGCCAAGATACACCATAAAAAGCCTCTCCAAGAAGATGTGCACTAGTTATTTCATCCAATATCCCTTAAATAGGGCGTAAATTTCAGTCCACACTTGTTGTGGGATGAGTTATGATGATAAAATGAGAGTACTTTATCTCTATTTATACAAAACTTTGACCTTTAATTATGTTTAGGTCAAATAAAAGGTTGACCTCACCAATTTACATTAAAATCCAATTTAGACATAAATAAAATTAATTAACATCTAAAAACATCTTCAAGGGTGATGTCATTCCCTTCTAGGGTGACGTTGAGCCCCTAAGGTGGAACGTTGGGCTCAGGATGCAGAATGCTTGGCCTCTGAAGGCCCTAGATGATGCCCACACATGCCACCTAGCTCACAACTGCCTCCAAAATGTAAACCTTGGCTCTGGATCACGTCCAGGGTCATGATGGTGACGTCTTGGGCTCTCAAAGGCCAACGTCCATGTGGAAGAGAAAGATCCCCCTGAGTCTAGGTATTCCAGGGTGTCTCCAAGGGAAACGTCCTTCTTTCTTCCTTGTGCAAATCTCTGATGTATTATTTCCCATGGTTGGGGTTACAACATCCATCTGCGGGATTTTATCCCCATGAAGGTCAGAGATAATCATTCCCTCATGTGTACCTGTCCATCGGGAAAGGTCCTGCAGAAACAATAAGTACGCCCTCCAAGGTTTCATAAGACACAGGGATCATAACATGTAAATCACATCCAAAAATTAAATTACCCAAACATGTGCATCAAACCCCCCCTTTACCCATATAAATGCTCAAAAACTTTATGCAATTTGACAAGTCAGGTTTGAAAAAGGTCTTAGGGTGTCCTATTGGGCTAATCCTCCTTAAGTTTGGCGTGTTTCTCAGGTGGAATCCAATCCAGGTCATGTAAGTGTGTGAGGTAGCATGGGGTAAGTGTTTAGGCATGGGGTGCAGTGATAATAGGGAAATGTAAGCCTTACCTATGGGTGCCTTTGTAGAGGGCGAGATACACCTCATCATAGGTGTCATTGTTTTCTATCCCATTTACTGCCTTTTACTCTTATCTTTATTATCTTTGGATCTTTTTATTTTGTGCTTCAAGGGAAAAGTTAAGGGACATTGTCCTGTTTTGGTGACCAGAGGTAACCGCGTTATCCAAAAACATTTCACGGAGATGAGAAGATTGGCTCGTGATGAGACCCCCTTTCCCTTGGTTATGCCACCAAGAGCCACTACCCTGGTCTGGTGACTAGATAGGTGATAGTTGTTGGACACACCTACCACACTTAGAAGTGGGGTGAATGAAGTGTGAGGATCTTTTCCCAAAACTTCCCTTTTACAAAAAACTCCTTAGTGACATTCAACATTTTGCTCATTACTCATTGTTGTCATTTTATAATCAAATTAGATGTGAATACATATCAGCAACATATCATCAACAAATCATCTCCACAAGGAACACAAGAACACAGATGTATGTACAATTTTATTTTTATTATGAACTTCAATCAAGGGTTTTCAGTAATAAACTGAATAGAGTAAAACTCTGCAAGAGCACCAGCTCTATATACAAGACTCATCTTACATTCTCAGCACCAACTGATTAGACCTTAACAATCCTCAACTGATTGTAATCTATCAGTATGGCTCAGTTGCGTCAACCATGCACCAACCTGGGCTAAACAACCTGTAATCAACTTGTACCACTTAAACAAGTGCATCCAACCATGTACCAAGTATATACTAATCATGTGTCAAATGCTCACATCAACAATGACTCATCAATATGTACCAACATCATCAACTATACACCTCATGTATGTGTCAGCTCATCAAATACTTGTCTCAACAATGGCTGGTTTTCGATTAGTCAGCAACCCTAACTTGATAATCATAACTTTGTACCTATAATGAATGAGATTCAAGAACTAAGACACAATGTTCTTCAGTTTTTTTTAGAGAATTCCTCTAGGTGGCACTACTTGGGACCTCTCATAAAATGTATTTATAAAAATGGCATACCTTGTTGGTCGGCTTATTCTAGAGGTAGAGCATGGCCCACACAAATATTCATTGAATTGATCTAAAACTATTACAAAATAATAAAATCCCATGTACCCTAAACCTTTACATTTTTTCTCACACAAGATTTGGATCTATTATGAAGGAAGTTATGGCTTGTTTACGAAACACCTGGCCACTAACTAGTTTGAGGACTAGCCACAAACCCTATTTTCCACAGAGTGTAACTCCCAAAGAAACAACGTCCCACAAGCTGAATTTTTTTACCAGAAATACTTGGGTATGTTTTCTCAATGGCATAGCAATTTCATGATCTGAATCATTATATAAAAATTTTATAGAGAAATGGTGGGATGACCCACCATAAAATAACATACCTTAGAAAGCACCATCAAAGGAATTTATCCTTCCTTGCATTTGGCCTTCTTTTCTTCACCTTTCCTCAGGATTTTTGGCTTATATATCCTTGGATTTACCTCAGACACGTATAGATATTCAATATTCTCAGTGTTATTAAAATGAGAGGAGAGCCTTGCCTCTGTTATCTCTAAGTAGTTTCTTTAAAAACATCTTCTAGGTCCTTGGCCCTTTTTCCTTATTTTTAGGGTTTAACCACTCCTAATTTCTCATTAAATTTATTATTTAAGTAATTTATTTGTATTCAATTTGAATTATAATTACACTCATCCTTAAACTGTTATTTACCTTTTAAAATCCTTAAACCACTTTGTTCACTTTGACCTTTTTGGGAGCTTCTGGATGACATGTGAGGGGTCCTCCAACTTCGTAGACCATAACTCTCAAACCGTGAGGGATTTATGTGGCATTCCACATACCACCAGAAATGGCATGACATTATTGCTATTCATATAGAATAGTATTGTCTGAGAAAATATATCATAACTCCCATACCATTACCCAAACTGGGGTCTCCAATATAAGTGGCCATAACTCTCTAACCATTGGGAGTTATGTGACATTATATACCACTGGAATGGCATGACAAATACTATCCAACTAGGATGGATTTCACCAACAATTTCCTTAATATTTATCTTGTTATTCATACAAGCATGGGTCCTCCAACCATTCTTCTAGGATAACTCAATCCATAGAAGCGAGATTCACCATGGGGACCACTTTGGAGTTCATCCATTTGTGTACCTTATCAATCATGATAGGACAATATTGATAAGCATGGGTCCTCAAGCCATTCTTCTAGGATATCTCAATCTACAAAGCAGCATCTTCTAAGTGAGGGCTTTCACCATAAGGGGACCACTTTGGAGTTCATCCACATTTTGTACCTTATCAATCCTTGATAAGACAATAATGAGTCATCTATATATTTTTTCCAACAATTGCATCATATACCAGTAGAACCACATCGATCCATCCATCATGTATCAATGACAACTCATTGATCATCTTCACATCATATCAATGACAACTCATTTAGTCCATCTTCATCTACATTCTCATCAAGAGGATATGTAACCCTCTTACATCAATCATCAATCAATCAATCCTTTGGCCTGAAATCAATCCCACTTGACATCAATCAAATCAAACCATTTACATCAATGTATGCCCATCAACAATCCTCCCCTTTGGCATTGATGGCAATACCAACGTGATGTCAACACAATAAACCAATTATTGATGTCAACATGGGGCTGAGCATACTCTACATCAATGAGTCAATGTGACTATCTCCCCATCAATGAACATCAATCACAACAATGGGTCAGCACCCTTGACATGGAGTGGCGGGGCCATTTCCTCATCTTAGGGGTTTGCTCCCTTTCTTGGAACTCTCCTTGGGGATACTCCCCGTATTTGATTTCCTTTGATCTTCCTTTGAATATTATCTCCCCTTTTGAACAAAGGGATATCACTCTGATGTAATGTTGAAGATACATGAACATACTCCCCTTGTGACCATTGCTCCCCACAAAATTATGCTCTTGTGCTCCTTCTAAGCTACACCAAATTATAGGGCTCTTTTCTAGGTATGCATATGATAAATATCTCCCTCCTAGAATCATGGAAGAAAAATGGCTCCCCAGAGGTATGTCATCTCCCCTATCTTCTACACTTGAAATATGAACAATATGCTACCATATAGCGATTCTTGGACACATTCATGCATCAAACTCATGCCATACCAAGAATCATGAAGAAAAGATATGTCAACAATGCAAATAAAGAATCATGAGCAAAAAAATATATATACCAAGTACATCCTGTACAAAAAATGTGTTATCATCATGCACAATACCTATGTACATCAGCCATGTACATCAACAACTGTGCATCAACAATGTGCCAAGATATCATCCATGGAATGTAACAACCACATGCCTCTATCAACATGAACATGTGCATCTACCAATATTCAAACCATATTGCATCACAATACTTGTATATGCATCCTACCAACATGTCAAACCAATGTATCATATCACTTTCATTGATGTCTCTCCATCATGAGCAGAGATTACCACAATCATGTATCTCAAACAAATGCCAGTTGTTGTGCTAATCAAGTAATACCAATGGTTGTAGTATCATTAAGCATATGCCATCTGTAGATTGTACCAAACATGTACATTACCATGCACCAATGCACAAAATGAGTAAGATCCCATATATATGTATGCCAAATCCTCCATAAGAGTCAGTAATGTCGATCAAATTTGCTTCTTATTGGGGTACCTCTTCAATCTACTAAAAAGTACCCAATCCATTGCATCAACCTATGATCAACAATGATGTATAACATGATCACCTCAACAACTCGCCAACCATATGTCCTAATATGTATCTCAATCCACATGAAAAATGTATTCACCATGATATCAACATATGCCTTCAATAATACATCATAAGATAAACCAACCATGTATACTACCATCAACATCACAAAATGATAAATCCCAACAGATCAACATCAGTCCAGCCTCTTGGGTTGAATTGCCATGCAGGCAATGTTATTTTTATTATACCATTTAGTGATCTCGCCGCGCTTGAAACCTGCGACAAGCTGATTGAACCTGCAATAAACAATGCGGACCACGCAATGGAGTTATACCATCCCGCATCAGAGCTCCAAGAGCCATGCGTTGCCTTTTCCCCGAAGGGCTTCCCAGCATATATGGCTAACGCACAGCGGAGGCAATAATAATAGCATTGGCCTAAGGAGTCAACTGCATTATTCACCGAATGTCACCTTTGTCGCCAGCGTGGCGCCTCGGTGGTGGCACTTTTGTGCTTCCTTGGTCTTTCATTTTTAGTCGGTTTCTCACAATGTTCCTTACCCACTTCTATAGATGACCTTCTCCTCCTTAACTTGAGCTCACGGTATATCTTTTCAATGTATCTCTTTCTTACTTCATTTCCTTCTTCTAGCCATGTTATATGAAGTCCTCATCATGGACTTTCTTCGCCAGTGTTCTCCGGCCTCCTAGGATTTGTCCAAATCCACTCTGATTCAAGCATCTCAGCAGAGTTAGATTAGATAGAAATATGTCCCTAAAGTCACATCTCCAACACCTTGGTGTTATATAATCTTCCATTATATCTCCTTTCCATGGATCTGAATTTCAAAGCTTTGTAGCCCTTATCCATTGCTTGAATATAATGCCAGAAAATGCTTTCCATGCCTTGGTGTCCCAAAGTAGCTTCTTGATGTCTTCATTCCTTTGTTCTTTCTCTTTAAGAATCTTCGCATCTTGTGTAGATGGTTGTTTTTAGCATTGTCTGCCTTCTTTGATGGACTTACCTCATGGCCTTAAGCTCTTTGAAGTGCTTTCTTCAACGTAATGTATCTTCTCAGCACGTAAATACGATTTATCACATGGTTTGACTTTTCAATATCTCATCCAAGATTCTTAATCTATTCAATAATTTGTTTTCCTTCTCTACCTTCTTTCTAAGGTCCAAAATTTCAGCTTCTAGCTTACAACATGACTCTTCCTTTTCATTTTATTTGAATCTTCAATAGTTCCTCCTATTCTTTTGCTTTCTTCAATTTGGATCTTGAGATGAATAATGGTTTCAAAACTTTTACTAATATCATCTTCTACATTAATATCTTCTTTTCCATTTTCTTTAGTCTTGTGATCTCTTCTTCCTTTTCTTCTAATTTAGAACTCTCTTCTTGTTCTTTGAGCATTCTCTTTAACTTCAAGATGTGCCTTTGACTCCTCCTAGAAACTTCTTGGTATTGCTCCCCGAAAGATAGTTATAGGTGTGTATAAAAATGATCACTCCTATACATTATATAAACCCTCCTAATTTTCCTTTTGAAGTTCTAATGGAATTTTCTTCTATTCTTTCCGTGGGATAACTATCATCAAACTTAACAAAAACTGTTTCTAGATCAAATGCTTCTTCCTTGGAAAAATTCAACATCATCACACTTTGAATAATTGCAATCAAAGTCTTGGGAGATTCTTTACCTTCAACATCTTCCTTCACCAACACCATCCGCAGTGTTTTGCCTTCATTTGGGGAAATATCTTCAAGATCTTTCTTTTGTGCTATCATTACTTGATTCTTTATCTTCACTTGAAATGTTTTCCAAATCCCGCATTTAGAAACAATACATTCAAGGATTTTGATGATTCTTTACCTTGATAATCTTGATGGAGTGGTCTTCAGTTTCTTCCCAGCCTCCTTCTTGCTTTGATATGCCTCCTCTAGCTTTAGCCATAAGATCCTTGGCGAAATTACATTGTCTCATGCTCTCTTTGATAAGACTTGAGAGTCCACTAGGTATTTGAGCCAATCATCCATTCTTCTTTCCTTCCCTTTGAGCTGTAAACTTTAACTTGTTCTTTATTGGAACATGTGTCCACAATGGATTTACTTACTTCAAATAAGTGCTCCCATTGTCTTCAAATATAATCTCATCTCTATTCTCAAGTGGAATGGTTTGTTCATCAGGGATTGGAACTTCATCATCCATTTGTGTGTACATGGATCTCCTTTAAGAAGCCTATTAAGGCTTGTAGTGAATCACTCTTATACCAATTGTTGGACACACCTACCACTTAGAGGGAGGGGAGGGTGGATGAGTGTGGGGAACTTTTCCCCAAAACTTCCCTTTTACACAAAATCCTTAGTTAGCATTCTTGTTTTCTCATTGCACTCGGCTGTTGTCATTTATAATTAATTAGATGTAAATACATATCAACTGTGCTTATATCATCAACAAATCATCTCCCACAAAGGAACCACAAAGAACACAAGATGTATGTACAATTTTATTTTATTATGGACTTCGTCGGGGGTTTTATTAACATTTGAGATAAAATTAAAACTTTACAAGAGCACCATCTCCATATGCAAGAATCATATTACATCCTCAACAACAACTGATATGAGACAACAATCCCCAGCAGGATATCAATCTATCAACATAAACAAGTGCATCAACCATGCACCAGCATGTGTATAAACAACTTTTAGTAATCAACGCCACAACAGAGTGCATTCAACCATGTACCAGGTATATACTAATCATGTGTCAAATACTTTCATCAACAATGACTCATCAGTATATACCAACATCATCAACTATTCACCTCTTGTATGTGCCAACTCGTCAAATATTCACCTCATGTATGTTCCAATTCAATTGCTTGTCTCAACCATGGCTAGTTTTGAATTAGTCATTTAACTAGAATAATCCTTAACTTTGTACACGCAATGAATAAAGATCAGAGGCAGTACACAATGTTAGCTAGTTTTTTGTACAATTCCTCCAGGTGGAACTACTTTGAACCCCTCAGAAGGTGTTTGCCCAGCAAAATAGCTTATACCTTGTTGGTGCAGGATTATTCCTAAGAGTGACCTTGGCAAATGTCCCTTTCAAATATTCATTGAATTGATCTGAACTGTTACAAAACATACTACAGCCTGTACCTAACCAACACATTTTTTTCTCACTTAAATTGGATCTGGCCTTAGAAGTTATGGCGTTTTACCGAAACACACATTTTGGCTAGTTGAGGGACTAGCCACAAACCCTATTTTCCATGGAGTGCTGCTCCCAAAATGCAACGACCCACAAGCTGAATTTTTTTACCACAGATACTTGGGTATGTTTCTCAATGGAATAGAAATTTCACATTTTTAATCATTATATAAAGAAAAAATTATATAGAGAAAATGGTAGAGGATGAACCTTAAATAACATACCTTAGAAAGAAGAGAAATACCATCAAAGTAGTTTATCCTTCCTTGCATTTTGGCCTTCTTTTCTTCCGCCTTTCCTCCAAATTTCGGCTTATATCCTTGGATTTACCTCATACACATATGAATTCAATATGCTCAGAGTGTGATTAAAATGAGGAGGTAATTTACTTACCTCTTATTTATACTCTCAAGTAGCTTCCATAGAAACATCTTCTAGGTCTTGGCCCCACTTTTTTCCTTATTTTAGGGTTCCTTACTTCTAATGTCTCATTAAATTTATTATTTAAATGAATTTATTTTGTATTCACTTTGAATTATGGTACCCTCATCATGGCTTTATTATTTACCTTTTAAAATCCCTTAATGAGCCATGGCTACTTTTGACCTTTTGGGGCTTCCTATAGATGATGAGGGTCCTCCAACCCGTAAGACCATAACTCTCAACCGTGAGGAGTTATGTGGCGTTCCACATACCTGGAAATGGCATGTACTATTCATATAGAATGGAAAAATTATTGTCTTAAGAGTATCATAAATCCATACCGATTACCCACATCAAACAAACTTGGGTCCATTACTAGACACAGGGTCTCAACTTCTCATGGCCATAACTCTCTAGCATTTGAGGGATTATGTGACGTTCTACATACCACGGAAATGGAATGATGGAGACTATACACATCTAGGATAGTTTCACCAACGAACATAATCTTCATCGTTATTCCACATACAAACATGGGTCCCCCAACCATTTCTTCTAGGAAAACTCAATCCATAAAAGTGATGCTTTACGTGAGGAGACTTCACCACATAGGGGACCAAGGTTCATCCATTTGTATACCTTATCAATCCTTGATAAGACAATATAAAGACATGGGTCCTCCAACCATTGTTCTAGGATAACTCAATCCATAAAGCGTCTTCCCGTGGGAGCTTTCACCATAAGAGGGGACCATGAGTTCATCCATTTTGTGCACCTTATCAATCATGATAAGACAATAATGGAGTCATCTATACATTTTTCAAAATGCATCATATATAGTAGAAACCACATGATCCATATTCATCGTATCAATGAGAAACTCATTGATCCATCTTCATCATATCAATGACAACTCATTGGTCCATCTTCATCTATGCATTCCTCATCAAAAGGACAATACATTATATTACATCAATCATCAATCAATCAATCACTTTGACGTAATCAATCCTTCATCAATCATCAATCAATCAATCCTTTGACATCAATCAATCACTTGACATCAATCAATCAAACCATTGGCATCAATGACAACATGATCCAACAGTAGTGTCATAATGCTACATACCCATGGTCATAATAGGTCGGATCGTGATGAGACATCCTATCCACCAACTAGTACCTTGAGTGTTTATTTATCTTATGGGTTCCCTTTTCTTACTGATAAGATTTTTTTACTACTTTCTCGGGAATCCCTGGGCGAAGCATATCAAAGGTTTCAGAGGCTTTTAACTCTTGCCAACTGCTTTTACCCTTTGGGCCTTTATCCCCTTCTTTCCACAAGGCAAGGCACAACCCTTCCTAGTGTAGCCAATCCCAATGCTCGAACAAAGGTAGGGGGAGATGAGAGGAATAAAGATGGAAAGTGGTAAGTATGGAGGGAAAAAACGATGACCTTTCATAGACCAACCCAGTGGAAACCCATCCTAAAGGGATATCAACTTACTAAGGCACCATGTCACCCTTCCAGGTGTGAACAAGTCAAAGAGCATAATTTCCAAGCAAACGTTATGAAATGTAGGAGAATTCAATGCAACATATTCAAGTGCTTCAAGCATCATAGTGACACATACCATGATACCCGGACTCATTACCTTATGGAGCAAGACTTACTCCTACTTCAGGATCAGGTTAGTGGGATGGATATTGTTGTTGTTGATAAATGGGTTTCACTGAAGAAAAGAGGGGCCCTCTGGGGCCATGCTCAAGTCATCTAGCTCTCGGTACTCCAAGTATAGGACATGTGGGCCTCGAGACGTGATCTCCTTAGTTATCCCTAGGGTAGGGGATAACAACCCCAACACAACTATTTTTGTAGAGGTCGCTCAGTGTGATTTCCCTAACCCTCTTGAAGTCATCTCTCTCGAAAATCCTATAGAATTTGACCCATCTCTAATTCTGATGAATACCAATGAATATGACACCTCTTCTATGCCCATATGTACCCACAATTGTCAAATTAAGCATGAATTGGCTACTCTCATCCTAGACAATGGAAGTCAAAAGAACCTCATCGCCCAGGACTTGGTCCAATGCCTAAAACTCCCAAATACTCTGCATCATGAACCATATCAGCTCCGATGGGTACAAAAGGAAGGTTTGCACCTCAATGTCTCCCGGTGTTGTGCGGTGACCTTCGTTATTGGCCCTTTCCAGGATACTATGGTGTGTGATGTTTCTCCTTTAGATTGTGTTGACATGTTACTTGGACTCCCCTACCAACATGCCCGAAACATTGTTTATCATGCTAAATTCCATAAATACCACCTACAACATGAGGGGCACACCTATGTTCTCACCTGCTCAACCCCTCACTCCACACAACCTCTGACTAGACAAGCAATCGTTAAGCAAGTAATTCTGAACAAATATGTTTCCTTGTGTTTGGTTCTCCCCATTAAACTAGACCATTTGAATAACCTAACTCCTTGGGACATGGCTTCCCCACTCCCAGAAGTTTATAATTCATTTCCCCAACCCAAGGGACTACCCCCATCTTGCTCTATGGATCACACCATTGATCTCATTTCGAAAGTATCTTTACCCAATGCCTCTTCATACCGCCTCACTCCCCAAGAGGTTGATGTGATAGCTCTCCAACCTAACAAACTTCTGAATTCAGGCCCTACTCCACCTTCATCTTTTCCTTGTGCATCTCCAACATTTCTTATGCCAAAACATGTTTTTGTTCTAGTAGTCTCCACCAACAGGTTATGTACTCCAACACAAGTGTCAGCATATTATAACACTTTTTTTGGAAGTTCCTCTTTTTCCAAACAGATTACTGAGAAGGCTTCAAGAAAAAGGAATTCTTACAAATGTAGTATAGTGGGGATAAATCATTTGTAGAGGCATCCCTTCTTAGTTGGAGCAGTTAATCATATAGGAGGTATTGGGCACACCCGTTGTTCTTCAAGGGAGCTTGTATTTCAAGGAAGTGTTGAGGCAGATAATGAAGCTATGGTTGATCAATGTCGAGTGGATGAGTATATGGTTAATATGCCCCTTACTCGTTCTCTTTCAGGGTCTGCACATAAACAACAAGACAACTCAGCTCAACGTTCTACCCACACTTTCGCTCAATGCCATATTCAGGTAGTCGTTGCATTACCAGCTACACCAGAGCATGTAAAACAGAGGCCTCATAAAATTCACATGACATTGTTCTTTCACTTGGAAGCTCATGTGGGGCTCTTGCAGGACAAGCACCGATTCAAAGGAAAACATCATCAGTTGCGCCCACTCAGATATGATCCCGACATAGTTCAAGAAAGCATTGGAGAGAATGTAGTGAAAATTTCCTCATTTGTTGGCGGAAGTGGGGATGCTTCCAGATCTAAACAGGGAGGAATTGGGCCACCAGGAAGGACATCCACTTTCCTTCACCAACCAGTATGAGAGAATTAGCATATTGTCAGTAATTACTATTGTAATTTTCCCTTGCCAATCCAATTGAGCAAGGCATTTCCTAATAAATAATTAGCATGTTAGGTCATCAAGTAGTTAATTAACAAAAAGTGAAACAATGTTTTCCAGACAGAAATAAAAGCAACAAATCTCTTTGTGTTGTTGTAAACAAAAATCACCCAATTTGATACAAAGGTGTCTTCTTGCTTAAATACAATCAATGGTCATTTACTTCTTACTTCTAGTGGTTTTTCTCTTTCATTCTCTATGTATTTTTGTATTGTGCAGCATTGTATTCTTGTGTGTCAGTCTACTATGTTGTTGCATTTTCAATTTTGCATATAGAATTGTGGATCACTTACAAAATTCCTTACAAGAGGAACAGGATGCCATGTTGAGAGAATCAAGAAGTTGAGGTCCAACTCCTTGGGAGGTAGACTAGAAATAAGAAACCACCAAAGACACTGTGATTCATAACCATTGTATGTTGATGAAGGGAAAGTACAACAATGAAAGAGACATCTAAAAGAAGAAGGCAACAAAATGGCATACAACTATGGAAGCTATATCGGATCAATATATACAACAACATGAATTACAACAACTTTTTGAAGTGTTGGTTAGAGGACGATTTTTTATGGAGAAACCATAATGTTGTGAAAAATATTAAGGAAATTAAGCATATAAAGAAACCAAGATAACTTGGAAGAGATATTCTTATTGTATATATAATGAGAAAGTGAAATATTTCTTATATAGGATTACAAGCAAGTCAAGTCAATCCACTTTATGAATGTGGGATAGACCAAGAAACACAATAAAGAAAATAAGACATACAAGCATAAAATAATCTAAAGTCAAGTTGACTTTATTAATGCCTAAGTATAATATCTAATTGACCATTATTATCGCGCAATTTGTACTTGTCCCAAAGGGAAAGGCTAAGGGAGGCAAATTGGTGTAACAGAAGGTTATCCTATCACTGTCACCTTAATAAGATACATCTTTCTATTTAGGGTTGATGGCCCAGGGAAGATGTCCCCGATGACCTGGGGGTTTGAGAAGGGAAAGGTTAAAGTGTCTATAAAGGTTTCCCCTCTCACAAGTCACACTGATCAGAAAGTCCCAAGGTTTTAACCAATGAAGCAGTGATGTGCTTATATGTACTTTCCCAGAACAAAACAACAAGAAAACAATATATTTTGCAAGTACAATTTGATGTTAGTGCTTCATAAAACCATGGACTTGTCAATAAAAAAAATAGTTGATGTAAGATGAAGAAAATAGAAATTTATAACAACAATGTTTATAAGATAATAGCTTCACAATAAATGCCTTGAAAGAGCTTCACAATGACCAAAAATAATAACTGAATGATAGCAATGTACTAGCATTTGTTAGAAGCTAATTAGGCAGTGTATAAATCAACTTTATAAGTGCTTTTATTGTTGCAATAAATTGTTGTATCTTACTTTTGCAACAGCAGCAAGTAGGTTAGCAAATTAGTCTACTCTAGGGTTAGGAGAGGTTAGTAGATTGCTTGAGGTAAAAGTTTTGAGAGTTGTTTTCATCAATCAATCAAGTGCAAGGCCTAGATCAGTGCATTTATGGTTAATGGAGTCACTTTTA
>SNQJ01S0028886.1:27179-45170 GCA_010110895.2 Picea sitchensis
GTTGCAAGTCAGTAAAGATGATATGTCACCCGATGTTGATCAAAGGACATACCAATCAATGATAGTCAGTCTTCTGTACATCACAACATCCCATCCTAATATAATGCAAGCTGTTGGAATGGTAGGTCGTTATCAGTCAGCTCCTAAACAAAGTCACTTGGTAGTTGTCACAAGGATATTCAAATACTTGAAGGGAACAATGACTTATGGTATGTGGTATCCTAGAAATCAGAATATTCAGTTAACTGCTTATTCATATGCAGATTGGGAAAACTGTGTTGATGAGAGAAAAAGCACCAGTGGAGGAGCATTCTTCCTGGGTGACTCATTAGTAACATGGCTTAGTAAAAAGAAAGGATCTATTTCCTTATCAACTACAGAAGCAAAGTACATTGATGTTGCTACTTGATGCACTCAGATTTTATTAATGATACAAACTCTTGCAGATTTGAAGGTAACGTACACTGATCCCATTCCACTTCACTGTGATAACACCAGTGCCACCAGTCTCTCTAAGAATCCTGTACTTCATTCAAAATCTAAGCACATACCAATAAAATACCATTTTCTCAGAGAACAAGTTACAAACATAATTGTTCAGGTGAATTATATTCCTTCCATAGAGTAGATAGCTGATATCTTTATTAAGCCGTTAGCAACGACCCCTTTTGGATATCTTCATCAAAAGTTGGGGGTTATAACTTCTTTCTTCTAATCTGTTCATCTGGTCAGGGGGAGTACTTATTGAATATTTGTTGTATTTCTAAGTTGCTCATAGTTGATAGGGGGAGTATGTATTGCAACAACTCAGGGGGAGCATGTCTCTTCTTTGAAATTGATGTCAAAGGGGGAGAAACTGTGGTAATTTCAAAGATGCTAAAGTGGTATAATTGGATGTTCTTCAAGGGGTTTCCATCAATACCAAAGGGGGAGATTGTTGGCATGTTTTTAGACATAGTCAGAGGAAGCGTGTTTGTCATTGATGGAAAAGATCACGACCAACAGCACAACGATGATCGCATGGTAAGATTAGAAGCCAAACTCCATTTCAGGTATCAGAAGCTAAACTCTATTTCGGAGTTTCAGATACCGAGAGTTGGAAGTGTCAAAACACTTCATCACAGAATGCTGAAATGCCGAAATGCGAAATGCCAAAATACTGGACCGATGATCTGAATCCATTTCAGAGTTTCGGATACCGGGAGTTGGAAGTGTCGAAACACTTCATCACAGAAATGCCAAAATGCCGAAATGAGAAACGCCGAAATACCGGACCATTGATCTGACTCCATTTTAGAGTTTTGGACACTGGGAGTTGGAGGAGTCAAGGAAGCAACTCACGACAGAAAATTGTGAAATGAGAAACCACGACTTAATCTCCATTTTGGAGTTTCAGATACCGGGAGTTGGAGGTGTCAAGGAAACTCATGACAAGAATGATGAAATTGCAAAATGCAAAACCACTCCATTTCGGAGTTTCGGATACCGAGAGTTGGAGGAGTCAAGAGTCAAGACTCTTCATCACAGGAGTCCTGAAGTTGCAAAATGTGAAACGACGAAATCTTGAAACATGCACATCAACAAAGATTCCATTTCGGAGTTTCGCAGATTGGGAAATCAAAGATCAAAGGAACGGGGTTCCCTAACCTCTCGAACTCGCAATATGTGAAATTGTGAAATAATCCTAGCCGTCGGATTGAGGATTGATCTGGACCATTGATCAAACACGACAAAGGCCCGTGAAGTTTTGAAATCACGATAAGATCTGGACCATTGGGTCCATAGGACACGTGGATAAAGATCGTCATTTCATTGATTGGAAAGTCAAAGGAACAGGGTTCCCTAACCTCTCGAACTCGCGATATGCGAAATCACGAAATGTTGAAATGCGAAATTGATAAATGCCTTTTGGTGCAGCCTGTGGTCACCACTGGTGGTCACATGAGGGGAAGAATCTAGTGGAGCTAAAAATTTTCGGAGTTTTGGGGATTGCAACTTGGAGTGTCGAGACTTTTCACCACAAGAATGCCGAAATGCCAAAATACCGAAATGCAAAATGGAAAAATCAACGTGAGACCCTATGCTTGTAATCCAATGGTGTTGGATACTTGGAAATATGATCAAAGGGCTACTATTTCTCTTCATGATTGATTGTTCAGTTACGATTCAGTTAGCATAACCGAATCATGGTTCTTGGACGGTTGGTGTTTCATTTGCTGAAGCATTGTTCTAGGTATTTGAGGGATAACTTAAGGGGTTGTCGTGTATAAAAGAAACACGCAGTGACTGTGTGTGGTTGGTTGTTTTGACTGAAAAATGAGTTGAACTGTAGAAAGGTAAAATTACAGTATGCGCAGTGTGAAGAAAGCTTAGAGATAAGGAACATAAGCTGAACAGAGGAGAAAAGGTGAAGAGAGCAGAATGTGCACATATGAAAGAGCATGAGAAGGACAGAGAAAGAACAAATAGAAAGAGAAAACAAGCCAAGACAGGTATGAACAGAGCAAAAGAATAGTGTAGCAGAGAAGAATTACAGAATAGTGAAGTAGTGGTAAGAATTGATTTATCTGTGTTATTGGTTATTCAATCACTTATATTTCAGGGTGGTAGGGAGGTGCTAGGGAGGACTGTTGTCCTCAGAGGTTCAAGTGGGTGCTTGAACACAGGAAGTTGTAGCTTCCATCTGGTTGCAGCCAGAAAAACCAGGGTGGCAGGGTGGTGCAAGGGAGAACAAGTGTTCTCTGTTATACAGGTTGGAGCCTGTGTAACTAGAAGTTGGTGCTTCCATCTAGTCAGTGCTGGAACACTCAGGGAGTTGGTGCTTCCTTCTAGTGAGTGCTAGGGAAACCATAGATTTGGTGGTCTCAAACAAGTTGGAGCTTGTAAAACAGAGGTAGTAGGCTCACATTGAGTTGGTTTTCAATTATAGATGATGTACATAACTTAAAAGACTTCCTATCATTTCGAAGAAGAAGAGGTTTTCTCCCTTTATGGGTTCCCTCGTGAAAATATGTCTCTATGTGTATATCTTATGTGTGACTGATGCTCATTATTTATGTTTTCCATATGTTGTATAATATTGGTGATCACTTGAAGAAAGATTAAGAATGTTTTAATAGACTTAAAATTGTTTAAGCATAATAACAATTGATTCACCCCCCCCCCCTCTCAGTTGTCTTAGTAATTTCAACATAAGTACCCTCTGGGAGGTTGAATAGATAACACCAGGCTCCTCATCCTATGATCTAACCCTCAAAAAACATCTTATTTAACTCTACCACAAGAACCATAACAAAACTCACTACAATCAATAGCTTCCAAAACAACACAAATAACAATAACAAACAACCAACTTGCAACCTAGACCTCCTAGATCTTTATTTATACTATTCTACCATCTTATATGCATTACAATATTTGTCAAAAACCCTAACCCTAACATGGTTAGGCTTGTCTGCATGCGTGCCACTTTGCGTTTCCTCCTCCATGTTGCGTTTTTTCCTCCTAATACGCATGCTCCAAAAATAGATCTTTTCCTCAAAAGTAGGTCTACAGCCAAAATAGATCCTTCTTCCCAAAATAGGCCTGCGCCAACAATCCTCAACTAGTTTCAAAATGGCAGGCTAAAGGAAACTAAAACTAGAACCCAAATCAGAATGTGCAGAAAATATGAGCCGAAAAATGTAATGAAGGACCAAGAATAAAAGTTTTTACGCATGGAGGTGCTAGAACAAGAGCTAATATGATGAATGGTTGGAAGCATATAGAGCAATGGGTAAGGAAGTTGTTTGAGACTATTCCAACCTTTGATCCTCAACAAGAAAAGGAGACATATCAAAGAGAAAGAAAATAGGTCCTTGGACAGTATTGGGGAGCATCAACATCATCTGTGACTCGTGTAGGAGATCACGTTGTGCCAGAGAAACCAATTGGAAAGGTAAGCACGCTAACAAAATTCCTAAGGAGTTGTGTAGAGATAATGAAATATGAAACTACGTTGAGTACACTATATGAAATGATTGATCACTATACATGAGGAAGTGAAACTCCCATCGTACAAAGGGTGGTAAATCAGGTTCTGCACAGGAAGAGGACCAACAAAGAATTTAGATTAAGTGCACAAATTGGGGAGTATGATGTGGAAAACCAAAAATATTATGGTATCCTTTTCAGTTAAGGCTCGTGAATCAACACAAAATAACTCTGATTGGTCGATTGATAGGAGTACCCATGAACATAGATGGGGTGCACAGTGTGGCAGATTTTGAAGTTATTGAGATCGTGTATGACAATCAACCATATCCAACACTGATGGGACTGGAATGAGATGTTGATAAATAGGAAATCATTAAATTGAAGAGGATGGAGATGATATTTGAAGTTGGAGATTTGAAATTTACTGCACCCTTGGACCCATAAGAAGGAAAGAGATACATATAGCTAGCCAGAGGAAATGACATTGACAACTTATATAACATGACTACATGGATGGATGATTATGTAAACCCTACTTTGGATGGTGCACTAAGTTGAAGGAGTATCATTTCATGTGCATTAGACTCAGAGGAAGGTCTAGAGCATTGGTATCAAAGAATGCATGAAGTTTCAACTAGACAATGTGCATGCATAACCAGATCCTTGCGCTGGATTGGAACAAAGCTATGTGATCCACCCATGTATGATGTATTGACTGATAAAAGTTTGTTTGTAAAGGAATTTGAGTTGCAGGTACCCAAATAACAAAGGTTGTTATCACTAGATGTTGTCCTAGAAGCGACTCCAACTATATGGTGGGCGACACATATAGAGGAGATGAAAGATTAGTCATAGTGCAGGAAACTCATGCATGTAAGGTTTGGTATTGAGGGAGAAAATATTGTGAAAAAGTATACATGAGAGATTGATCCATATCATCATGTTGAGAAATGAAAAAATTTATGGATTTGAATATCGAAAACTGAATGGACACATAGATTTATACATAGACTCGACACAATTCTGAAGAATCGGTATTTGGAATTGGAAATGTGTAGAGAGACCATAGGATGGGAAGAGTTGGCTCAGATTTTCAAAATCACATTTACATTTGAAAATGAATCTCCATCAATAAATTCAGTGCTCTAGGATATTCAAACTAAGATCTTCTTAGAAGAAGGGTTGATGGAGATGGTACTAGTGTGCAGTGCGAATAGGGATATTATGACTATCCATGAGTTATTGGACTGTTACAATGCAGCTAAGGAAGAATATGATGAAGAATATCCTAAGAACGTGCAAGTATCTCAAACAAAAGGAGAATAGGTAGTAGAAGGACCATATCTTGAGTTTGTTGCATACACCCAACCGATAAATATGTGAAAGGTAAACATTGGGATGACAAAGAATCTGAAGTTTGCACAGATAGGATATTATTGGAGTGATGAGACACTAAAAAAGATTGCATACTTTTTGCATGAATATCAAGACCTATTCTCAACATCATTTTCAGAGATGAAGTGGATAACAGGGGACTTAGGTTAGATGAATGTTTTTCTGAAACCAAGAGCTAAGCTAGTGTGACAATGGATGTACAGGTTAAATCCAAAGTTCAAAGGGAATGTGAAAGACGAAATAGACAGGATGTTGGATTCATGAATCATTGAACCGGTAGAATAATATTAGTGGATCATTATAATGGTAGTTAAGGACAATAAGACAGGGGGAATTAGGATCTGCATGGATCTGAGGAAGATGAATGATGTGTGTTTACATGTACCATTTCCAAAACCATTCACAGATGAGGTCCTTGAGAATGTAGGAGGCCAGAAGACTTATTCTTTCATAGATGGATTCTCAGGA
The DNA here is from genome assembly GCA_010110895.2 of Picea sitchensis. NCBI lineage: Eukaryota > Viridiplantae > Streptophyta > Pinopsida > Pinales > Pinaceae > Picea > Picea sitchensis. The sequence goes on from SNQJ01S0028886.1 coordinate 33,018, forward strand.
TACTATAAGATAAAGATTGTGCAGGAAGACTGACACAAGACTACTTTTGCAATAGAGTGGGGAAGTTATCAGTATACTATAATGCCCTTTGGATTAAAGAATTCCCCTATGGTGTTTTCTAGAGTTGTGGTTGCAACATTCATGTAATTTATTCATAAGTTCCTTGAAATGTACTTGGATGATTGAAATGTATTCAGTCTACTGAAGGATCACATAGAAGTACTTAGGATGATGTTGGATCGATGTAGACAGTTTCATATATTGATAAACTTGAAGAAGCGTATTTTTGCGCATCGTTTGAAATTTTGTTGGGACATGTATTTTTCAAACAAGGATTACTAGTGGATCCAGCCAAGATTATAGTAATTCTGGAGTTAGAACCACGTACATCAGTCAGACAACGCAGCAAAATTCTGGGTCATATGGGATATTATAGAAAATTTATCAAAGTATATGCGCAGATGACAACACAAATGGAAACATTACTGAAGAAGGAAGAAACGTTCCAATAGAACAAGGAATGTCAGAAGGGGTTGGACACCTTAAATCAAAAACTAGTAACCACACCGATTATGATATTTCCAGATTGGAACAAAGAGTTCCATGTTCATGTAGATGCATCATCCATAACATTGGGCGTAGTACTATCTCAACCAGGGGAGGAGACATAGATCACCTAATTTATTTTGAAAGTAGGAAGTTGTCCATACTAGAGAATAATTATACTACCACAGAACGAGAAGGATTGGAAATGGTCTATGCACTATAGAAGTTCAGACATTATTTATCGGGGTCTCACTTTAAGATGTATAGAGACCATTCTGCATTAAAATAATTAGTGAACAAGCCAGTGTTGGGGGGGAGAATATGCATATGGATACTATTGTTCTAGGAATACGATTTTGAGGTTGTAATGAAACCAGGGAAGATGAATACAGGACCAGATCATCTATCACGCACACTATCAGGAGAAGATGCAGGTAATCTAGATGAAATATTCCGAGATGCACAATTGTTTGCAGTAAAGTGTTAGGGGCCTAACCCCTCACATAGGTAGAACAATGTATTCCGATGTATTAAAGGTCAATATTAATAAGGCCTTGCAATAAAGTAGAATAATGCAAATGTAAGAAGACCTAATAGAAGCTTTTGCTTCTAGAAGGATCTTACTCTAGATGGTTCTCTTGATAGACATATTTAGTATAAATAGGAGTCGAGGGTATGAGAACCCTAGCTTGGATATTATTTTAATAGAGCTCTGCTTGACTGGAGGTTTCCCCCTCGAAGAGGCAAGTGAACATTGCTCTCAGTAATCGAAGTGCTCTTTGTGGTGTTATTCTGTTATCATTTTAGTATTATTGTGGTGTTATTCTGGTTATATTGTTGTTCATCTACCATTTCTATAATTTTATTTCTATTCTGCATACTTTTTAGATCTAGCATATTACAAGTGGTATCAGAGAACTTTCCTCGATAGAAAATTGTGGGTTAAATTTTTTTCAGGGTAGAGACGTATTCTGACGTCTTTAAGCTACAAAAATCTCTCGTTACACGCATAAACCCGTGGTTGAGGGATTCATACATGTAGGAAATACAAGTTGTTCTTAAGCACACATCTATTGGCCACCCTTGTAACCCCTGTTGGTACTCCTTCAAGTGGTAGCACATCAGACAATACCTGTATACAGATCGACCTAGATTTCCTGAAGCCCTCTTTAGATAAACCGATCGACCACCTAACCGCTATAGTGCCACCGAGAACAAGACTCGGGAAGATACTCTCTAGTACCTGGGTAGTTGGGTAGTACGACTAAGGGCATGGTCTATCCTCCTTAGTTAGTGCCCTGAGATATTGGGCCGAGCACTATTGTTGGACCCCGCACGTATATCAGAGAGCTATAGCACAGGGCAAACCCTTGTCTGTAGAACCCTTGAATACCTAACCCTTGGGGACAAAAACAAAAATAAAACATACAATATCTATTGTCATGCAACTGTGTTCAATTTGCCAAATCACTACACATTTCTTCCTAGTCAAGCATTTGGTATTTCATCACTGCAGTATTCTTCAGACCGAAGTATAACTCCGCAGGTGTAAAAAAAAAAAAAAGTCTAGAAATTTTTGCACCATTATTTGAGACCTATTCCATTGGATTTATCTCTTCACCCTTATCACATTCATACCTATCATTTTTCAGCAAAATGTTTTGACCCCACCCGCTCCTTTTTGGTTCCCTCGTCATCATGTCCTATACTCGTAGCCAAGACTTGGAAGATCGCTTCAATACCTTGCAATATAATTTAACAAAGACCCAACAAGAAGTGAAACAAATCAGTGCCAATATTGCCATAATCAATACAAACATCCAGTCCTCCATCGCCGCCTCAATCGAGGAACTCAAACAAGACATGACTACCCAGCTTGAATCTGTCATTTTGATGATCTACACCAAACTACATATCCCTGCAGATACCCCTTTATCTGACCCACCTTTGCATACCGAAGCTGAAACTTCCTCTCATTCCCATAATTTTCATCCCCATCACTTTCAGTGTGAAATACGCCTTCCGCGAGTGGATGCGACCACATTTGATGGCTCGAATCCCACCAGTTGGGTAAATCAAATGGAACATTATTTATCTTTGTATGACATTACAGAGGACTTGGAAAAACTCTGGTATGGTGTTCTCCATCTAGATCAAGAACATTGGAAATGGTGGCAATGGAGAAAAACTTCTCGTCAAGGGTATGTTTCTTGGACACACTTTGTGGCAGAGCTGTATGAACGCTTTGACACTGACACCAACCATTCATGACGTTTGAAAAAATTGAAACAATCTGGCACAGTGGAAGACTTTATAGCTACTTTTGAGCTTCTGGATTTTCATACAGAGGGCATGTCTGATGTTTTTTTCCGAGATTTTTTTATCAATGGCCTCAAGGATGAGATTCATGCCCATGTCCTCATGGCTTGGCCTCAGAGTTGGGTGTAGGCTACTAAATGAGATAAGGAAGCACAACAGGTTCTCTCTTCTCAAAACTGAAAACCCACCTTTATTCCTCGCACTAAACCAGTAAATCCCACTCCTCCTTTCACTCCATTAAAGATCCAAAAATTGACCAGGGCTGAAATGGATGAATGCCAACTCAAAGCCTTTGTTATAATTGTGATGAAAAATATTTTCCGGGCCACAAGTGTAAGGAACAAAAGATTTTTATGGCCATCTCGGAGGATGTTGAAACTCCCCTTGTGTCTGAGTCACCTGAACCCATGGACATAACCCCTCCCTTATACCCTCCCTAAGAAGAACCGGTCATTTCCCTAAATGATCTCACTAGATTCTCTGCTCCCAAAACCGTCAAGCTAATTGGTTACATCAAGCATAGGAAGGTCATCATCCTTGTTGATAGTGGAAGCACCCATAATTTTATTCATCGCCGCATTGCCCAAAAAACTCATTGCTATATCCATGTAGTCAATAATTTCCAAATCATGATTGCCAATGGTGGCTCTATGAAATGTGGAGGGTGTTGTGAAAATGTGTGTCTCCAAATTGGTGACTACCACCTGAAATCTCATATGTTTTCTATCGACATGGGCGGTTGTGACATTGTGTTGGGTGTAGACTCGATAAGGACTTTGGGTCTCATTCTCATGGATTTCAAGGAATTAACCATGCAATTCGACCAGGAGGGCCAAAAATACAAGTTCCAAGGCATCATCGCCGGTTCACCTGAGATCATTAGTTCCCATCACATGGAAAAGTTTCTCAAAAAAGGTCATTCTGGTGTTATTGCCGAACTCCATGCCATACAGGAAACTGAGACACCCTCTGTGTCGCAAGACCTCCAATCCATCCTCTCTAAACAGCAAGTGGTATTTTCCACTCCCCAGCGACTCTCGCCTTCCCATGGTGTTCATGATAATTCCATTTCCCTTATACTAGGAAGCCTTCCTCCCAATATCTGCCCCTTTCGTCACCCCTTCTCCCAAAAAAATGAAATTGAGAAAATGGTTCAAGAACTGCTTAACACAGGCGTTATCCGCCCTATTACAAGCCCCTACTCTTCTCTTGTGGTCATGGTCCTGAAGAAAGAAGGTTCTTGGTGCATGTGTCCTGACTTCCGCGCCCTCAACAAACTCACCATTAAAGACAAATTTCCCATTCCTGTCATTGATGACCTCTTGGATGAATTGAGTGGCGCCCAGTTCTTTACTAAACGTGATCTTCATTCTGGCTACCACCAAATCCATATGAAAGAGGTAGACATTCCTAAGACTTCCTTTAGAACTCATAAGGGCCACTATGAGTTTTTGGTCATTCCCTTTGGCTTATGTAATGCCCCCTCCACCTTCCAAAGCTTCAAGAATCATGTCTTTCCCCCTTTTCTTCGTCATTTTGTCTTAGTTTTCTTTGATGATATCCTCATCTATAGAAAAACCTGGATAGACCATATTGCTCATGTGGATCACGTTATCCATCTACTCTCTCAGCACCAACTTTTCCTGAAACAATCTAAATGTGCTTTTGGCACCTCAGAAGTCGAGTACTTGGGTCATCTTGTTGGCAAAAACAACGTCAGAGTGGATCCTAAAAAGATTGAAGCTATGCAAGACTGGCCTCACCCAAAGACTCTCAAAATCTTGCGAGGATTTCTGGGCTTAACACGTTATTATCACAAGTTTGTTAAGAATTATGGAAATATTGTTGCAGCTCTCACCGCACTCCTTAAAAAGAATTCTTTCACTTGGACTCCGGCAGTTTCTCAAGCTTTTCAAACCTTGAAGATGGCCATGTGCACCACTCTAGTCCTGGCCCTTCCTGATTTCACAAAGACCTTTGTCCTGGAATGTGATGCTTCAGGGAAAGTTATTGGCATTGTCCTTATGCAAGAGGGTCGACCTTTGGCCTTTACCAACAAACAATTGTCTGAAAGAAATTTGGGAAAATCAATCTATGAAAAGGAAATTTTGGCTATTCTGCATGCCGTTGATTTGTGGCACCCTTATCTATTGGGGCAATGCTTCCAAATTAAGACAGATCATTAAAGCCTCAAGTATTTTCTGGAACAACGCATTTCCTCCCCAAAGAAACAAAAATGGGTGACTAAGCTCTTTGGATATGATTATGAGATCATTTACAAGAAAGGTAAAGACAATGTGGTTGCGGATGCACTTTCTAGAAAATATGAAGATGAAGGCTCCCTTTTTTCTCTCTCGTTCATTGTACCAGATTGGTCCCAAGACATTCTCCAGGAATGGATACATGATCCCAAAAGTTCGCATCTGATACAACAATTGCAGTCCAATTCTCCAGTTTCCCCAAGGTACTCTTGGCTCCATGATGAGCTTCGATACAAAGGCCATTTGTATTTAGGTAAACAATCAAAACTTAAATCCATGGTGCTTTTTGAGCTTCATGCTACACCCACAGCTAGGCACTCCGGGTTTACCAAAACCTATGACAGGGTCAACCGTTCTTTTTTCTGGGATGGTATGAAACAAGACATTCATAATTTTGTGGCCGAATGTGATATGTGTCAATGCAACAAGGGAGAAATAGTCAAATCTGCTGGCACAATACAACCGCTTCCAATTCCATCTTCTATTTGGAGGAATATCTCTATGGATTTTATTACAGGCTTACCTAAATTGTGTAATAAATCAGTCATCATGGTGGTAGTTGATCGCCTTTCCAAGTATGCTCATTTTTGTGCTCTTCAACACCCATTTACAACATCATTCAATTGATCAATTGATCAATTGATATCTCTATGGATTTTATTACAGGCTTACCTAAATTATGCAATAAATCAGTCATCATGGTGGTAGTTGATCGCCTTTCCAAGTATGCTCATTTTTGTGCTCTTCAACACCCATTTACAACATCCACAGTGGCTCAACTTTTCATGGATCAGGTCTTCAAGCTTCATGGCATGCCTCATTCTATTGTTTTTGATCGCAACCCAACTTTCACCAGCAATGTTTGGCAAGAACTATTCAAGCTACAAGGCACCCAATTGCATCTCAGCACAACTTATCATCCCCAGACAGATGGTCAAACTGAAGTTTTCAACAAGTGTTTGGAAACATATTTGAGGTGTTTTGCATCAAAAAAGAAAAATCAGCGGGCTCAATGGTTACCCCTAGTTGAATGGTGGTACAACATTTCATACCATATAGCTACCCACATGACTCCTTTTGAAGTGGTATATGGACAAAAGCCACCGTAAGTTCTCTCATATTTACCAGGTGTATTGAAGGTCTAGGCGGTTGACCAAACACTTATAGTTCAAGAGGCTATTCTCTGTACCCTCAAAGAAAATTTGGTCATGGCCCATAATCGCATGAAGAAACAAGCAAATCAATGTCACTCTGAATGTCAATTTGCAGAAGGGGATCAAGTGTTTATTCAACTGCAACCTTAGAAGCAAGCTTCCCTCAAGTACGACCATTGTCAAAAGATGGCACCCAAATTTTATGGTCCTTATGTAGTTCTCAAGCGTGTGGGATAGGTTTCCTATAAGTTAGGTTTGCCCAACCATTCTAAGTTACATCCTGTTTTTCATGTTTCGTGCTTAAAGAAGGTGATTGGAACTAAATGTCAAACTCAAACCAACCTTCCCGAGTTGGACGAAGAAGGCTCCATTTGGCTACAACCACAAGCAATTTTGGACCAGCATGAGCGTTGCTTGCATCAGTGAACCATTAAGGAAGTGTTAGTCCAGTGGAAAGATACAACTTCAACATATGCCACTTGGGAACCAACTACCATTCTGCAACAATTTCCACATCTCAAGCCTTGAGGACAAGGCTATTTTTAAGGGGGGAGACATGTCAGGGACCTAACCCCTCACATAGGTAGAACAATGTATTCTGATGTAATAAAGGTCAATATTAGTAAGTCCTTGCAATAAAGTAGAATAAGTCGAATGTAAGAAGACCTAATAGAAGCTTTCACTTCTAGAAGGATGTTCCTCTAGATGGTTCTCTTGATAGACATATTTAGTATAAATAGGAGTCCAGGGTATGAGAACCCTATCTTGGATATTATTGTAATAGAGCTTTGCTCGATTGGAGGTTTCCCCCTCGAAGAGGAAAGTGAACATTTCTCTCAGTAAGCCTACATATACATATAACACAAAAAATGTAATAATTCAATAAGGGGATTAATAAGGGGTTTTATACATAACATTGTCTTTGTATGGGGATTTTTCTAGGTCTTAATAGACATGTATCATCACTCATATTTACTTCCTAAGATTTCAAACTTAGGGGTTGGAGTAAGGGATTGCATCCCAAATAAAGATCTCTATTGGTGCCAAAATCCCTTTTTTTTTAATTGTGTACATGGAAGGGAATAAGGCTAACATTTATAAAACAATGCTAATTGATATATTTTATAGCAAGATTTGCCTCACCCTATGCAATCTTGCACATAAGGCCTTTTTCCATTTCCCTATGCAGACTTATCATCCCTGCTTGTAAATCCCAGAGCTAAAAATACATATTTTTTCACATGTACGCACCTTGCCTACTATACAACATGTGTATACGTAGGATGCACCACTACAGCCCACATACATCAGGATTTGTGCCCAAAAATGAAAATTTGTGTCAGTTTTCCATGTCACGAAAAGAGATCTCTGATCCTTGGCCTTCCATATACTGGAAACGTTCTGACTCGACCCTTCAGTTCCATTTGAAGGCTATAAATGGGCCAATTCAAAGCTATGGAAAAGAAGAGAAAGAATTCAACTTTGAGAGCAAAGTTACTCTAGAGAAATTATTTACTTCATATTGAGTCTGCATCCCTTTGTCCTTTAAGTCTGAACACAATGTTCATCCCCCAATATCTTCCCTTATTTGATTGAGAAATTCATTGTCTCTCTTATTTGAGCTTGCCTTTGGTGGAGGATTGAAGTGGTGGAGGCCCAGATGGAAGGAACTTAGTTTCTCAGTTCTGAATTGTGACGACACGGAAGTCTGTAACATTTTCACTTCTACTGATCATATATTAATAGAAATACTCTTTTCCTGTCCAGTTGATATATTACAAATATTTGAATTATTATTCCATGGGCGTATTTGTCATGTTTATTAATGGATAATGCTATTGAATGTGATAACATCATTTATTCTCACCATATGCTTTCTTTGCTTGGTTGTTGAGGACTAGTTGCAAGTATATTCCTTTGGGTCAAGTGCTCAACGGTGGACTTCATCGAATGTCTGTACGAGGTAGGCCTGTTATCTTGTCTTGCTAGCATATTTGTTTACATAGCATACTTGAGAATAGAGTTGATTTCTGCAGTCATTTCCATCTGTTGTGGTTTTCCCTAGCCATAAGGAGTTTTTCCTCGTAATAGAATTGGTGACCATAATGGGGATTGAATCTTCTTTCTTAGGGTTTGGTGTACTTTTCTCCTTAGCTTTCTCTCATTCCTATTGCATTTCTTGTTGTATCATTTCTCGACAACCTCTGTTCACTATGGGTCTACGTTTTTTAGCCTTCTCCCTTTCCTGGCTTTGTTTTTGAAACATATAAGCGGTTTTTAGCTTGACAGTCGTGTATATACATGAGTTTTTCTTCTACAAGCTGCGTACATACACTTTGTTTCCTTGAATAGTCGCATACACTAGCCTTCTTTGCTTTTTTTCTGGGTTTGGTGGTTGTTGGGTGGGATTTGATGTGTGTTGAGTCTTCTTGGGTCTCTATAGTGACTGTTAAGTGCCTGTGGGATGACATGAAACCTGTCTAGGGTTGAATTTTTGGGTGGAGTATTTCTCATCACCTTTTCATTTTGATTGTCCTTGTACATTGGGCTGGGTGTTTCTCTCCTTGGTATTCTTCTTGAGTTATTGCTTTCTATACACAGTAGAGCTTTCTATATCAAGTTGTTGTTTAGTCCATGCATTTTCATTTTTCTTATATTGAAAATACAAAAATATTAGGCATTTTTCATTGCTAGGCATTTTTGATCTTTTGAGTCTTTGTCATTAGCTTAGTGCATGTAAATAAAGATTTCATTTTTACTTCAGAATTGCAGAGTTGAAATTGAAAATTGCATTTGTTTTAAGAAGCATATCATTCATTGAAAATTGAAGTTAGGACTTTTCATTATATTCATATTTACTCTTCTTACTGAGTCATAACATCATGAGTTTCATTACCATACCTTTTATAGTAAGCACGACCACTAAAATTAACACTACAATTCAAAATTTATTAGTCACGATTTTATTTTCTAGGGTGCACAAACTAGCTTAGGATTTACTGCATTGGAATAGGATTTTGTGAGTAAACTTCTCCAAGGCAATTAAATCAATTGTTGGCATAGGGGAAGACCCAGGGTTCATCACTTAACAGTGCACCAACAAAACCCCAACTACCGACCCTTTTGGAAACACCTATGAAGTAGGCGAAGTCTCACCCAAGGTAGAAGCAGGGAGGGTTACAGGACGTAGGTGTCCGTAACCAGGCTAGGACACAGATCTGTGATAATAGAACTTTGTAGGATATTCAGTTAACTCTTAGGAAGTGACATGCATTAGTTTACTAACCCTTTTAACTTTGCAGAACATAAAGATAGATTGGTGCAGTAACAACAAATGACAATACACCATGAGTACTTAGCACTTAGCATTATAAGTTAGATCTAGCATTCATTTACCCTTAACACAAGTAAAATACTTAAGCAACAAAAGATCTATCTATTATACATCATAATCAAATCACTAAGCAAATTCATAACATAAATAACATATCACAAAGCAAACCATGAGATACCAGATATATGTGGTTCACCTCAGTGTGCGGCTACGTCCACCAACCGCTTCACCTCTTTATTATTCACCAAAATCTTACATTCAGTCAGATATGTGCACCAAGCCACAGAGTCAAACTCCACACAAGATAGGATATCTATGCACTAAGCACCAGATCCTGCTTCTTTTCACTAAGTACTAGATTTGCACACTGAGCATTACAAGCACTAAGCACCTTCTACAAAATCACAGTCGAGCACTAAGTCTTGACCACATACATCCCTTTGCACAAAGCATTAGTGATCTACTTCTACAATACATTAATTTTTATTTATACTTTACCAACCCTTACAATAAGGCCTAAGCATGGGGAAAACCCATGGGATGACATCCCATAAAAACATTACAAAAACCCTAGACAACCCCTTATTGGGTTGACATAACCTTCAAAATCGGTGAGATCCGCGATCTCAGCTCCACCTGGGTGCTCCTTCTTTGACCAATGTGTCGAATTCCAAAAGTGGGCCAAAATGACCAAATTCTCCCCAAAACTTGGCCAAGGGCCAACAGGCCCCCAACACTCACCTGTGAATCATCCTGAGTCACTCAGGTCCAGAAAACGTTGTTTCAAAATCCTCGATCTTAACTCGAGCTGCCTCGACTTGGTGCCTCTCCTAAGCCTCCTGCTCAGTGAGTGCCTTGATTGTGTGCTCTGTAAGAGGCCCTTCCAGGCGTTTTTCTATTGCTGTGACTACTTGATCTAATTGTGAGCTCTGTCCATCGATCTCCTCGAACACTGATCCAGGGGATCAAATTTTGCTCAAAAATTCAATGTGCTCGGAATAGATTCAAATCAAATGGGAGAGTAGGCCTCATCGTCATGAACCCAATGCAACTAATTTGGGTTCAAACGGACATCGGGAGCGAGAGATATAGCATTCTGTTAAAAATGACAAACAGGCAAAAAAAGGGATGCTGACTGTAGAGTCCGTACAGTCCGTACGGATGTTGACGTGGAAGGACGTACGACACGTGGCAGGAAGTTGTGTGGACATTTTGCATATGACATGGCTTGTTTGCAGTGAATGGGATGGCGACAGGTGGCCAAATCAATGGCCGCCATGTGTCACATATATATTGGTTTAAAATTTGTGCAATCAGCAGGACTCGACCCTGCGACCTCCGGGAAGAGGAAGAGACTTGGGAAGGGCCTCCGACCGGTGCACCACCATATGTGCTTTGTTATATATATGGCACACATCATATTTCAATTGAATTGTATTGAATGTTGGGGTGCGGACTGGGCCGAGGCTAAGCCCCGGCCCCCGGTCCCATGTGTATACAATATAACCACGATATTATATGCGCGCCCTATGACCGTTATCGTATAACCTTTTCATATGAGCCGCTGGTCATATGGTATTCGATGTGACCACAGACACACCTTTTTCTAACCATTTTGAACTTTGGCCCTTTATATATATTCGTGCGGTCATGTGGTGGCCATGTGCCCACGGGCCTTGGTGGTTAAGGGCCAGCACGTAACCATTCGACAGTTTGTACCGGTTGTGTGGTTGCACTCGGTGCTAGGTTTTAACACATAAAAATGCATGGGGGCTAGGTTGAGCCAACAAGGGTGCATTTTGGTGATCCAGAGACAACAAGTTTGAAGGGGGACTTCCAGGAAGCCTATCTTCTTCAATTTTTGGCCAAACGAGGTGCTGAAAAAGCCTAGCTAGGGGTTTTTGGACGTTCTGAAGCCATTGGAGCCATCTATTTGGCATTTTGAGCATTTTAAAGCACAATTTTGAGAACTTTTAGCAAATAATACAAAATATCCATTGGAAGCTGGACTAGGAGATGTAGCCCAAGAGAGGGGTGAACTCCTTTATCATTCGTTGTGTCATGTGTTTTATGTTCACTGTTTATTGCTGCTGTTTATATGCATCTTTGATGAGTAATTTCTATAAAATTTGTGTTGCAAATTGATCCATTTGCATTTTAACACATAAATTAAATCTTGCAAATAATTTCAAGAATACAAGTCTTCTTCATTTTTAGATCAAGTTGGTATCAGAGCATAGGTTTTTGAGGACTTGATTATTTGCAAGTGTTTTGTTTTTTGATGTTCACAAGGTTGAAACTCACAAGAGGAGAAGGTCAAATTGTACAGCCAAGTTCTCGTCCTTCAAGAAGGAAGATTATATCATCACCGCAAGTTTCAAGGAGGCATTCACCAAGTATGGCTCATGAAGAGAGTCATGAACAAATTCCTACAGAATATGAAGATCTCAGAAAGGATGTCATGGAAATGAGAGAGATGACGAAAATCTTGATGGAAAGGAATACAAGGTTGCAAAGTGAAGGCTCCAACCCTTCAAAG
>SNQJ01S0028886.1:70778-105761 GCA_010110895.2 Picea sitchensis
CCCTGCACACTTCTTTCTCCAAGAATTCTGAGAGCACATATTTGATAATATTCACAGTCTATCTTGACAAAGTGGCTCATCTAGCCAAGCTAAAAATCTCCAAAGCTCAATCCAATCCAAGCTAATCCCAAAAGCTCCAAAGCTAACCAAAGCTCCAAATCTCAAAAGCCAACGTTCTCCATGAGAAATCCTCTCCTTTTATAAGTTGAAGAGGATAAGGTGAGGAGGTTAGGATGATCCCACTAAATCATGAAAGTGAGTAAGATCCAAACCATTCGGATGCCACCTCACCATGGAAGTTTCTCCTTCTAGAAGATTCGAGAAAACACTTGTTTTTCCCACGTGTAGGCATTCTTGCACCCTGCCTATAGTGCAACCTGCTAACCTCTCACAACCCAGCTATGGTGCAACCTGCTAGAATCAGGCATTCTCGCACCCTGCCTATATAGAAACCTACGAACTTCCTTTTTTACAGGGTTTTTACAAGGGAAAATGCAACTTCTTTTCTCAAGAAAAGTTCGTCTCCCTTCTCTCTTCAGGAACTCAGGCCACTGACCCCTCTGAAGGCGAAAGATGGGTTTACATCATTAATGGTCATAGGAATGACGAAAATAATGTGTAACACCCTTAACACAAGTAAAGAACTTAAGCAACAAAAGATCTATCTATTATACATCCTAATCAAAGAGCTAAGCAGATTCATAACAAAAATAACACATCACAAAGAAAACCATGAGACACTAGATATACATGGTTCACCCCAGTGTGGGGCTACGTCCACCAACCTCTTCACCTCTTTATTATTCACCAAAATCTTACATTCATTCAGATCTGTGCACTAAGAAATAGAGTCGAACTCCGCACAAGATAGGAGGTTTACACACTAAGCACCAGATCCTCCTTCTTTTATCTAAGTACTAGATATGCGCACTGAAAATTACAAGCACTAAGCACCTTCTACAAAATCACAGTCGAGCACTAAGTCTTGACCACATACATCCCTTTGCACAAAGAATTAGTGATATACTTATACAATACATTCCTCTTTATTTATACTTTACCAACCCTTATAATAAGGCCTAAGCATGGGGAAAACCCATGGGCCGACATCCCATAAAGCCATTACAAAACCCTAAAGAACCCCTTATTGGGTCCATGTAACCCTCAAAATTGGTGAGATCTGCGATCTCAGCTCTGCCTGGGTGCTACTTATTCAAACAACGTGTCGAAGGCCAAAAGTGGGCCAAAACTGACCAAAGTTTCCCCAAAACTTGGTGAAGGGCCAACATCAATATATGTGTTTGACAAAGGGAGTGGAAAAATCCATTGTATAATTGGTAATATCAGGAGGCTCCGCTCACACCGAATTTAATCATGAGTTCATGCGAGGTTGGTTGAAGGGATATCCCCCCGATACCTTCTTAGTGTTAGAGATATTTCTAGGGATCTATTCATATCTGGGGATCTTGCTAGTGCCTTTACCTCTGTGAGAAGTGATACTTTCAAGGTTTCAGGCTTTTCTACCCTACCCATACGGTGGACCTGATTTACGACTGCTCGCCTATGCATCAGTTATACATTTTTTTCTTAGTTGCTTGACTTAGGTGACACATAGGTTACTTGTAGGGGTTATTCTATAGGTACCTTGGGTCAAATAAGGGTCGGACAACACACAACCTTTATGGAGGATTACCTCTCTAGTGGGACCTGACCGACTGGTTTTTAAGCCCACAAGGGCCCTTATAACTGATTATCTTACTTCTGATATTTAGAAGGGAGTCTCAATCCCCTCTTGGGTGAGATATACCTTCTTTAGGGAGGGAGGCCAATTTTCAGTCACTTTACCCCATTTGTGTGCTTATTGGTTGTTTGAGTTTTGGTGTGCTCTTTGATTACTAGTTGGCTTGAAGAGTTTATACTGATTTTTCATTATCATGGATAGCGGAGTTCCTTTGGCTCCCTCATTTACTACTACCCCCCCTCCCCACCCACAATGTTCACTCATTTCAAGGGGGCAAATCCATCCTTGTTTCATAATGGTATGCAGAACTATGACACTCAGTCCATGCATGGGGTCTCTAATCATTTTCTTATCAATATGTCTTCACCTTTTAAATCCTCTCCTTGGCCCACTTATATGAATACTAGCATTGGATCTGGGGGAATCATGGCCCCACTACCTACATCTTCATTTAATATGAGTTATGTCCCTCAACCAACTCTCACTATGGGAGGTTGGAACCTCCCCTCTTACGGATCAGTCCTAGCTATGCTCTTTCAGGAGTCAGTACTCAAATGGGTGCTTATTCTACTTATTACACCCCATCCGTGTATCCTTTGTCCACCATGCCTTCTCTTTTGAACACTTTTCCCATGGCGGGTCCACATATATCCCCGGGTCTTTCATATGGGGAGAATCAGTTTTATAGTTCAGGCTACCCTCTTCATGGAACCCCTTCACAAAGGGGCAACATATATCCTCACTTGAATAGTCCTTATCATACTTTCATCTCTTCATAGACTTTAGTGATGATGCCCGTACACATGTCTTTAGATCAGTTAGGCAGAGCATAGTACCTTTCTGGACAAGGACGTGGGGTAAACTAGGACCCATCCTAGCCTGCAATGTTTCAAAGCCAATATTTCCCTAGACCTTGGTATCAAATTCCATAGCCCACCACTAGTCCAATCACTGCCATTCATACTGGAGCTCCATAACCAACCTCTACTAGTCATGTTGGAGAATGGTCGATGACCTTTGCAAGTCATGTTGAAGGCCTGCAACCAGCTGTTGCTAGTCATGTTGGGGGCATCACTCTAGTTTCCATGAGTCGTATCAATGCCACATCTCCAACCTCTATACATTGTGTAGGAGATGACTCTCTCACCTCTTCCAGTCATGTTGAGAGCATGTCACCAGCCGTTGGGAATGATGTTGGGGGCATTGAGAAGCCTAGATGTCTCAAACATAGGCCTAAATTCCATTGTCATACTTGCAAAGGAGATCACCTTACTCATTTGTGTCCAGCTACTACTGGGATACTAGAAGCGTGGGGCTCACCTAAGGGCCCTTCAGATTCTGAGGCATCTATGGTTTCCCCACACCTTGTTTCTCTGTTGATCCACACAATAGTAATGTCACTGCAATCTTCTCCTGACCACACCCCCGTTGTCGAGGATGATGTGTCCCCTATCCCTGTTATCACGCATCCTCTTCAACCTAGAATTGAAGAAGTGGTCGTACCAATGCAGTCTCTAGTCAATCTTACTCTCCTTGTGGAGGGTGATGCATCCTTCAACCATGTCATCAACATTCCTGATAACGCTCCTTATGAACAATAGAGAGTCCCACTCTCCCCGATTACTCTCTCTCCAAGCCCCAAGGAAGTTCCCTTCAATTCATATGGTCTTGTGGGGTATCCAATGCCCCCACCTATATCCTTTCTGGTAAGAGACATTATCCAATATATCATAGAGACGATAACCTCCTTCGACACTTTATCCTCCTCGACTTGGAGAGATTTGTGTTTTCCCAAGCTTATGTCAACTATTCGTAAGATACTGACATTCCACAGAAGTCTATCATGGGAGCCTTGGCCTCCCCCGTGACTTACCGCCTAGACTCTCCCAAGTGAGTTCGAGTTAATATATTTTCTAACTCATCTAAAAAGAGAAAAATTTCCGAGTGATTTGTCCCTTTCACACTCGTTAAATTAGACTTGAAAGGTCGTGAGTCTTAGTTAAGCTATTTTCCGACTCGTCTTCAAAAAGAGAAAAGATTTCCGAGTGAACTTGTCTCTTTCACACTCATAAATTGGATTTGAAAGGATGTCTATTTGGCACAAGTTTATCCTTTTTTCACACCAAGTAGACTAAATGTCATGAAAAAGGACATTTTTTGGTGTTAAGTTGTGATTTCATCTCATGCCCTTGCTTGCAATGTTGAGTCTATAGCCGGTTCTCTCTTTGCGTTATAAACCGTTTGCCTCAACTGTCTTTGCATCCTCAACCAAGTAGAGCCTCATTTATATCCTTCGTAATTTGACACCCTATACCCAGGAGGGAACATTCCCCTGAGTGTCCATCTCCTGCATGCATCTCCTTGCATTGAGCATAGGTATGTTCCACTATTGGAACTAGTTTTTCTTACTTGCAACACTTGTTTCCTCCTATGTATCATAGCATTCATTTGTCTATGAAAAAAAAAAAAAAAGATGGCTAGGAAGGGAGTATTATCTTATATTGACAACAGTCGTGTCGCATTTGAACAGAGCACAAAGTTATTGAGTCCATTTATCATCATAATTTTGGGATTAGCATGGCCTTAGGAATATGGGATCATTATAGAGTCTTCTCTATCGACTGGTTACTCTTCTAGTCCCTATAGATAATTTCATTGATGCCTCCTTCTTCTCATGGTTTCATCATTGAGTCTATGTTGTCATAGTCTTCCATATGTCTCATGCTCTTGTTCAAAGGAATTCTATTAGCCTATGTCGTCCATTTCTCATAAATCTTGACTTTGCATGTCGACCATACCCTCAGTTTGTCTCAGAGTCACATGATATTGTAGTCCTATCATGCACCCTGGTCCTACTTTCATCATTGGTAGGTAACCTTGAACCCATCAGTCGACATTTCATCATTGGTCGTTGACTGGGTGGTTTCCCTTGTGTTTGACAACAAGACATCTATTCACACATTGGGATTCATGCAATGTCTTGGATTCCATTAGCCTTATTGGTGGTTTCCTCACCTTTGTCAGCAGTTTTCCTCATTGAATACTATTCAGAAGGTCTTTTTCGTGTACCGCTTGCACTTGGAACACATGAAAGACACACAGGTTCGTTGGTTCATGAACATGTTCTTCGTCCAATTTCCTCCAAATCATGAAGCTCCTTCTTTGTACCTTGTGCTGAATGATGAGAGATGCCTTAATGCTCTCCTTTCAATGAGTCTCCTTCCATCTAATTCAGCTCATCTATTTTGGAAATGGGACCTAGAGTCTTATGAGTACCTTGAGGCTTGCAGTCATTAATGGTAGTTTCTCTCGCCATCGATAGTTTGGAATACATCAATGTCTCCTAATCGATGGATTCTTCAGGTTTTCGACACCGACTCCTTTATTCACACTTGTAAGAATGTACTCGGTGCCTTGATACCTACTTTCATTATCGGTAGTTTGTCTCACATTTGTTAACGATATAGCTCAATGACTGGTAAAAAAATGATGTCTCATTGTGTTCGAACTCAACTCCTTTATTCACATGATTTAGACTTGCACCCTTGGTGTATTGTGTATAAGAATTGAAGACATTAGTATGTGGCCGTAACTTTCCTGAGTTGTTGCTTCCTTTTCATTGGACCAGTACCTATATGACTTCAGTGATCATGGGAGATCAGATTGTACTCCATTAATACAGATATAATCAGATTGATTTTGAGACTGGTTCTACTGGCCACATTTGTATTTTCCTATTCATGGCCATGGATAGTTGTTTGGTATATTTTCACATGAATCTGTAGTGTAATTCTATTGGCAACCATGTATGCAAAGTCAATACAGAATGTAATGAGCAACTAGTTCTTCCAATTGGGTCCCCATCACTCCACTTCTAGGTTGTTTATAATGTATTTTGGCCATTGCAGATACTCCTTTGACCTCACACATTAAGGGGCATCTGTTATAGCAAGATTTGCCTCACCCTATGCAATATTGCACAGAAGGCCTTTTTCCATTTCCCTATGCAGACTTATCATCCCTGCTTGTAAATTCCAGAGCTAAAAATACATATTTTTCCACATGTACACACCTTGCATACTATACAACATGCATATACAGAGGTTGCACCACTACAGCCCGCATACATCAGGATTTTTACCCAAAAATGAAAATTAGTGTCGGGTTTCTATGTCACGATAAGAGATGTATGATCCTTGGCCTTCCATATACTGGAAACGTTCTGAATCAACCCTTCAGTTCCATTTGAAGGCTATAGTGGGCCAATTCCGAGCTATGGAAAACAAGAGAAAGAATTCAACTTTGAGAGCAAAGTTACTCTGGAGAAATTATTTACTTCATATTGAGTCTACATCCCTTTGTCCTTTAAGTTTGAACACAGTGTTCAACCCCCAAACTCTTCCCTTTTTTGATTGAGAAATTTTTTGTCTCTCTTCTTTGAGATTTCCTTTGGTGGAGGCCCAGCTGAAAGGAACTTAGTTTCTCGGTTCCGAACCATGCCGACATGGAAGTCTGTAACATTTTCACTTCTGCTGAACAATGCTGATCATATATTAATAGAAATACTCTTTTCCTATCCAATTGATATCTTGCAAATATTTGAATTATTATTCCATGGGTTTATTTGTCATGTTTATTAATGGATTATGCTATTGAATGTGCTAACATCATTTATTATCACCATATGATTTCTTTGCTTGGTTGTTGAGGACTAGTTGCAGGTATATTACTTTGGGTCAAGTGCTCAATAGTGGACTTCATCGAACATCTGGACGAGGTAGGCTTGTTATCTTGTCTTGCTAGCATATTTGTTTACATAGAATACTTGATAATAGAGTTGATTTCTACATTCATTTCCGTCTGTTGTGGTTTTCCCTAGCCATAGAGAGATTTTCCAAATAACAATTCATCTATCAAACTCAACAACATGGAAAATGTATCAGTTGGATAAAATTATTCTCTTAATGAAATTCAAACTTATATTGCTCTATTCAAGGAATTTCATGATGTATTTTCTTGGTCTTAAGAATAAATTTTTGGTATTGATCCTCTAATAATCAATCATGAATTCCAAACTTTCACTCATTATAAGACTATTCAATAGAATCTATGACTATTTAATCCAAATAAAGATGATTCAATCAAATTTGAGGTAGAAAAGTTACATAGAGCTAGTTTTATCTTCCTAGTCCCCTTGACTAAGTGGGTATCCAATCAGGTTCTTGTCACAAAGAATTAGGGAATGATTAATGTCTATATTATTTTTTCTAATATGAATAAGGCTTGTACAAAAGACAACAACCCTATGCCTTTCATTGATCATATTATTGAAGAGTGTGTTAGAAATGAAGTGTTTTCCTTTATGGATGGATCTTCCTGTTATAATCAAATTCATATTCATATGGAAGATCAACAAAAGACTACATTTATTTTTCCTTGGAGAAAATTTGCATACAAAAAAGTTTTGTTCAATATTAAAAATGTCGGGGATACATTTCATTAGGCCATGTCATATGATTTCCACGATACTAAGCATGTTGTTGAATCTTATTTGGTTGATTTGGCCGCTCATTCTAAGAAAATGGCTCAACATCTAGCTCATCTTCACACGGTGTTTGACAGATGTAGATAATATAATATTCACATGAACCCTCATAAATTCATCTTTTTTGTGGAGTCTCATAGATTACTTGGATTCATTGTGTTCAAGCACATGATTGTGGTTGATCCTTTGAAGGTAGAGGCAAAGTTCAATTCCATCCCCCATGCTCTAACCATCAACTTCAAATTATTCAAGGGAAAGTGAAATCCTTGCATGATTCATCACAAATTATGATAATATTATAAATGGCTTCATGCATCTTTTAAAAACAGGAGTCTCGTTTATGTGGGATGACTAAGCACAACATTCTTTTGAGGCTTTGAAAAAGGCCCTCATTTCATCCCCATTTTTGAGTCCTCTAAACTATATTAGGGACTTAATGTTATATATTATAAAATCCAAATCAACCATTAATATGGTATTGGTTCAGGAAGATGAGTGACATCATGAACATGTCATTTACTGTCTTAGTAAGAGGCTCGTTGGACTAGAATTGTGGTACTCTTATATCGAGAAGTTGACATTGGTAACAGTTCAAGTTGTTCAAAAACTTTGACAATATACACTTCTTTAATAAAACTATTTATTATGAATTCTAACCCTATACATTTTATCTTGACCCAACTAATAATCGGGGTTGAGTATGCTAAGCGGATTGTTATTTTGCAATATTTTGACTTAGAATTTGTATTGATGAAATAAAAATTTTACCTTTTTCTTAGATAATGTCAGAGATCCTATGAGACACTGAGTGATATAGAAAGGATCGTTATCTAATTTTTTATCTATCTTGGTACTTTATATGCAGAAAAATTGGAGGAATTAGATTGCAAGACCCATTTTAGCAACAACTCCCAATTTGGAAAATTGGGGTCCAAAACCCTCTAGATCCATTTTTAGGCTTTAAACATAATTTTTTGGGGTTATAGCATCTAAAACTTGTTCACACACCCTTTATTTTGATCTACACACCGATGCCTTTCCAACAGTGCAAAAATCATCTTAATCAGAGCTTGTATGTGAAGGTTATGCCCCCGTAAGTCGACCTACCTTGTTGACAACCATGGTATGAGTGGATTCCATGTTAGCCCCCATTACTCACACATGCAGGGCTAGTCACATGTGTAATTTCATGTATATTCTAGAAGGTTGAAAACCTTATCACTAATTGAGGGTTAAAGATGCAAAACCCCTAACCCTAGATGGCTATTGTATTATGTTAAATACCGAGCTACTAGGAGGAGAAAGGGTTCCATTCTTTAGCATTGTATTTGTTCCATAGTTGAGAAGAGCATCTAGGAGTGGTATTTGAGAGCATAACAAAGGAGGAAACTCCACACTGAGTGCCTCTTTATTTGTATTTTCATTTCTATAACTAAGGAAAAGAGAGCAAAACATAGGCCTTGTAACATACATGTTACCAACAAATCAACAAAATTGATCCTTTGTAACATACCCATCCACCTAGGCTGGGCCATTCCATGCAAAACTAACTCTTTTAACACTCTAATACCATTAAATATATTGATATGTTCTGCATATGAAAAAATTTAAGCAGACTAATAACAACATACAACAATAATAATTTATACATAAAGACAATAGAAATTCCATAACAGAACATCATAATTCATAACATAGCATTTTCAAAAACACATAAAAACACTTATCTTTAGTGAATTAAACACCAAATGCATGCATACCTTTCACGTTCCTCCCAACCATAGAACACACTTCTCATAGTCTCAACAATGGGTCACCCCTGAGTTGGGGCTAAACTCTACCTGGGAAAAGGAAATTCTAAGCTAGTCAATGGTCTGAAAAACAACAAAAATTCTCAAAATTAGGTGTCGACCTTAGAAACCAACCTATAACCTCTCATTTCCCACATTCTTGTCCCACCCTAGGAAGTGTGCCCCTTCTATGCTCAAAAGTCCCTTGGCTACCCCACTTCCCTTCTGGGGCTTCAACAACAGACCAGACAGGAAGTTTCAGAGCCCTGTAGCCACAGCTTGTCCTCTAACAACCATCCTATAGTCCTTCATCCCAAACATGCCTATACCACCCTAGGAAGTGTTCCCCTTCTCTTCTCAACAGTCCCTCGGCTTCCCCACTTCCCTTCTGGGGCTTGAAAAATAGGTCGGATAGGGAGTCTTAGAGCCCGATAGCTTTCTCTTGGCACCTTGGGATTTAATTCCTAGCAGTTCTCTCCACTTCAAGTGAATTCTCACGGGCTTGGAAACCCACTTCCTTCCCACAATAAATCTCTTATCTGGAGAGAAAATTCCAATGGGCACGACAACCTGCTTCTTCGACCATGGGCCTGATAACCCAACTCTTCGAATTGCAACAACATCATGTACTAGTATGGATGGTAGCATGGATGAGTTAAAAATACTAGAAATCATGAATGAATGATAACCATAATATAGAATTGAAGCATGACCCAGTAGCATATATATATATATATATATATATATATATATGCATGTGTCCTTCAAGACATATGGCACCAAAGGGAATCATTTTTTCCCACTTGTGATTTGTTCCTCCCTAGGAACTTAGGATAACATAAAGTTATATCCTTACTTTAGACTTTATAGAATAATAATATAATATTCCTTTAGAGTTAAACCCTCAATCTTGGCCTTTTCTTAGACTCTTAAGCCCCTTTCCATCCTAATTGAGTTTTTTCATCTCTTTATATGCATGTGTCCTTTAAGATACATGGCACCCAAGGGACTCCCTTTTTCCCACTTGTAATTTGTTCCCCTCCCCTAGGAACTTAGGATAACATAAAGTTATATCCTTACTTTAGACTTTATGAATAATAATATAATATTCCTTTGGGATTAAGCCCTCAATCTTAGCCCCTTCTTAGACTCTTAGCCCCCTTTCCCATCCTAGTGAAGTTTACCCCCCCATCTCTTTTGTGTGGAAGGTTAGTAGCAATGATGTGCTTTATTAAAATATGAGTGTTTACACATTACAACAATAGGCACGCTGGCCTTTTAGCCAGTCCAGACTCTCCAGCCTAATAGCCACATAGGTACTTTGTCCTATAATATCCTGGCTCACCAACCTATAAAACATATGTACAAATGGGGTTCAACCTAGGGGTATTGCATTCCCCTCCCCCTTATTTATTCATTTTCCTCAATGCAGTATATACACATATACAATGTACAATTCAAAAATCTCCAAGACTTTTCCATTGAATCTTGTTATCCCCCTAGTTATGTTATTTTCAAGCACCAATTCATGTATTCATTTTGTGGTTGGAAGTCATTTTATCTATTCCATAGAGCTGCTTCAGGAAAAAATTCAACTCATTGTTCCATTTGACACAACCTCATGATTATAGATACCATGCCATAAGAATCCTTGATTTGTTTCTTCCTCGTTGCACTCACCCTTCTAGGCTCATGTATCCCTTCACTGCTACACAGTCCCTTTGTGATCCATCTTTCCAAGGATTTCACACACAAGGAGAGTGCCAACTCATTACCAAAATCCTACCAAGGTTATAAATTTATAGGGATTTAGTGTCTCCAACCGTAGTTGTTATTTCCAAGCCTTTCAATTTAATAAATATTATCTCATTTGTATCACACACATACAGTCATTATGAGACAATTTTATAAAAAATTCATTTTGAAAATTCAAATTTATTTCATAAGGAAATTCAACCTTTTCCAAAATATGAAATTCTATCTCATAATTTCCTTGGTTGTTGCACAGTAGGCATCAATGTTTATGATGGCTCTCTGCAGCACCATACTTGAGACCACTTTTCTACAATGTTTCCATCTTGCATTCAACCAACACATCATTAGTGTTTCCTATACAATATACTTTCATTGCAATATGTACAAAATATTAAAAAGTGATATTAGAATTGTCTACACTTAATAATGCAATCACAACTATCAATCAATTATTAAATAGAAATGAAATTATTATTCCCTGCATATGAATTTTCAACCATTAGGCTTTCCATTCTTGCAACATCATTATTTTCAACAATTAAACTTTTTGAACAGAAATTTCCTGTAGTCAATGCTAAAGTGGCTACTTGACTTTCAACTTCCTTGTTGTAAGGTCTAACAACCCCTGAAATGTTCTCAACTCTATGAGTTAGTAATAACTGTGACATTTCAACTGTTAGCATACTCATTTTCATTTAATAACATATGTGCATGTATTAAAAAAAAAACACATTAAACAAATGCATTCAAACATAACAATTCTATCATTCATAAGTGCATCTTTACCACTTACACGCTTTCATAAATTATTCATGCCTACTATTCAATGCATTCTTGTATTGGCTTTAGAATTATCTATATCTAAGTCATGTATCTCACCATTGGTAATGGGAAATTCTGGTCAATTCCTCAACACATTCTCCATACACATCTATTTCTTGTTCAACTGTTTGGATGCCTTCCTTTTCAACCCGAGCACTACACCAAGAATATAATTCTGTGGTGTTCATTAGTGTTAGCAAAAAGGTTTCATTCCAAACATTATTTAGTAGTCAGAAATTTTCCTTGGATACTTGTGTGGCACTAAATCCTTTTCATAACCGACCATGCCATGGTATCATACATGGCTATCTTTGTCGGCATTTATTCCTATAAGAGGGTCATACCCTTTTATTACTTTGGTTATTAACTCACACCAACAATTACATGACATGTTACTGTGTCACATAAATGCATTCAAAAACTAAATAGCCTTTGTAATTATTACAGCCCTCCAACCTTTACCACACCTAATGGTATTTCATTCTCATTAATTCATTCAAATAATACAATAATGTGATCAAATAAACTCTGGCCGAGGAAATTCTTACCAAAATTTCCTTTAGAAATTATGCAATAAAATTACATAAAACTCATACCAGCATAGCTACCATTAAATAAATTTAATGCTACTTGGCTAGAATTTAATGCTACTTGGCTAAATGATAAAAATAGAATCTCTCAAGCCTCTTCTATAAGCCTTATAATCCACACTTCAACTTTCCATTGCTTCCTTCTATATGCAGCAACATTATTAGTATCACTTGCAGCCATGCAATAATTATCTCATTCATGGCACAACAACCATCATTAGTAACTTCATAGTCATATATATAACAATAGACTACTCCTAGTCATCATCATATATCTATCTATCTATCTATCTATATATATATATCAACAAATCTATGTTTATTACAATATATCTATATGCCCTACTACTTCATCACTAGCATGCTCATGAATGCATATGCAGTCCATTTTCCTGTACTATGTATGACTATCCAACAAGCCATAACATAATTGTTGCTACAGTAATTGCAACAACTTCTTTCTTCCTATACCACTTTTCCTTTTTGTATCTAGAAGACCTCAATTCTTCCCGGATTTATGTATCCTTAATCTCTCTTACTGAGCACTTTCCATCTAAAACTCTTTTGATCATTTTTATATTTTCATCCATATAATATATTGATATTAACTTCATCCTTAATTATTTCCTAGATCCATCTGATCAAACACATGCATGAGCAAATTACATTTCCAGCCATGCTCTCATATTGACTTTATATCTTCAATTTCTATTTACTCTTGTGGACCAAACTGGTTCAACCTTCCTTTGATTGAAACATATTATCCCTTATAGTGTCTTGCACCATTTTCTTCTCCTTTCTTATTACATCTGATTTCAACTTGAATCACATAGTCAATTCCTAGCATATTGCAATGCTACCCACTATCTTCATTCCCAACCTCATAGATATTGAATGGAAGTAGTTGACACTGCCTTTACTTGTCATCACATTTTTCAGTGACACTTTCAACCCTTGGAATGCTACCCCATGGTTCATTTCCTCTTGAAATGGATTCTTTTTTGGTACCATATCTTTTGCACTATATAACAAGCATAGAATTATTATTTCCTATCCCTTTAGGAAATCACCTTCATGTATGGGTCTCTTTGACTTATCTTCCCAATGTACCTTCACAATGCACCCAACACCTTGGAATGTACTCAACATTCATATTCATTGTTGTCACAAATCTTGAGTGCTACAGTAGACTCAAATAATTTAGAATCCACCTAGTGATACCCTTTTTCACTAGCCTTCAATTACTCTTGAATTTTGTCAGATTTTGGAATGCCCTGAGATTTATGTAATTCCTTCCCCAAAAGTATGGCTATATGCCTCCAGAAACAATCTTCACATGATGCATTTCTTATGCTTTTTCTAGCATTCCTTTATCATTCAATATTTTCATTACTTCACCCCTAATGTTATAACATTCATACCATGCATCCACTACACTACTTTGATGAAAATAATGGAGGTACTACCCCCACAACTATATGGACAATCCTTGGAAATGATGCCTTTATCTGAAAGTATATTGTATGTCTTTCTTTATCATAACAATAAAATCTTGACATATAAATCTTTTCACAAAATTATTCCCACAATGTACTACTTTATCTGTACCTTGACACCCCTTATAGTGAATGGATCTTCACTACTTCAACCAAAAAATGTTTTCTCTTATTCCTTGATTCCAATCTAATTAGAATCAATCAATTTCTTGTAGTAATTGTCTTTACAGAAAAAATTTCTCTTCTTAGATTCTCAAGCCTTCATGGCCCCACCTAGACTCGTGTCTCAACATTCTTCCTTCTTGTTTCTTGATCATCCTATGAGAGATTCTTATTATATCACTCTTGTCTTGAGTACCTCTACTTATTTGTAACCAAATTCCAATCCTCTCATCTGTTATGAAAACCATCTCTCCACACTTTCATGGTCACAGTTCCATGCATACAGATTACTCATAATTTATCATGAAACATAGATGATATCTCTCTTACTCAACATCCCCCATTTTGTATGCATATTTGTCATCTTGAAGTCTTGTTCCAAATTATAGTTCCATTTAAAATATTATATCTTACTCGTGGAGTATAGCTATTTTCATATGGTAGCTTCCTCAAGCAATCATTCCACATTTTTAAGAACTAGCCTTGCCCTATTCATCATGCCTGGAAATACCACTTTACTAAAGACAATTGGTGGTGTTAGCACTAGAAGTCACACCTATACTGTTGTAGTTCTAAGCCTAATACCCATCAGAATGTAAAGGAAAATGTTTATAAAAATGTGGTAAATGGATGGAAAACTCAATTAAATATGTCAAACACAGATCATTCCATGTAATACACACCAACAACCAAGGCCTTGAATGGTTTCAAATAAGGTTTTGATAGGAAATAATGATAGACAGAAGACTTAGCAAGGAGAATGTAATATGTATATCATTTTACATCAAGTATTTCTGACACACATATGAAATAAATCTCATTTGAATAAGAACCTCTCAAATTCAAAGAGAAAATAACTCTGATAAATTTGCACACAATATCACAATAAATCTTTTATTGCAATGAAGAAACAATGTCCGGATGAATCCTTCAACACAGATTGATATCAAAGTGAGACAACAAAGAGATGATAATGAGAATAAGATTGATTTCCACCATTAAAATTTTCTTGGATCTGGTTCATACATTAGGACAAAACTCTGCTACAAAAGAAAATACTAAAATAAGAGTTTTTTTTTCACACCATTCGAAGCCTCTTCAGTATTACAATGCCCTTTAAATAGATAAACTTATCAAAGCTAGATTTACAATCTTCCCCTCAAATTCCTCATAGGATCCCATGCCTAAGGGAAGCGTGGCAACAAGTGTACAACCAAAAAACAACAAACTGCTAATTTAAAGGAAAATGTTGGCAACGTATACAAAATTCTTCAACAACTTGATGATGTGTCTATAAGTATGCAGCTACTTGAGGCAGGTGGCCTTCCAAAGTGCAACTGATTCCTTGAGTGTTGGTATGAGTTCCCCTTGACAGATGAAAACTCCCTTTTCCTCCAAAATCTTATAAAAATTGAGTTTGCAGCGCAATGCTGCATTGTCCTGAAATAATCAGTTCGCAGTGCCAATGAGTCCAAGCGCTACAAAATTTCCTTTAGAAGCCTGTTTCACTTTTGTAAAATCTTCAACACCTCAAAACTTCTACTAAGAGTCCAAATATGTTATAACTCATCATCCTGATATATCATTGGAGGAAAAACAAAAATATTTCTAGGTCTAGTTCAAAACTCATAACCATCACTAAAATGTTGTAAATGCATGTAACAGAAGAAGTTATTCTATAACTTATTCTAGTAGCCACCTTGGCTAGCATGTCTAAGTTTCTCTTTGCCAATTCTTCTCTGAAAGGATGTAACTCTGCCTTAAATTTTCTGATTTCATCTTGGTGGGTTATGTTCTTCCTGTACACATTCTTGAGTTTCCTGTGAAGGGGAAAAAACCTCTTAGCCAGGAACCTTGCCTTATCAATTATCTCCCTGTACATGTCCAACATCTCCTTAAGGTTTATCTTGGAACCCAAATCTTCCTTCTTCAACTTTTCAATTTCATCTCTTGCTTCCTTGAGTTGTCTCTTGAGCCTTTTGAATGTAGGGTTGTTTTCATGTTGGGGAGTAGTGATGTCAATAACATTTGCGGGTTGCTTAGAACACTGAGATTTTCCTTTTTGTTGGGCTGAATTCTCTGTTGTATCATATTTCATGAGGACATGTTGCTTGGATGTTTCTCTAGTAAGAGATCTTCTAGGTTTGACTTTGTCTGCAACAGTTGGTGGGGAAAAACAAGTTTTTTTCCTTTCAAGCTTCTTGGTTTTCTTGAAGGAATCTCCATGGGGATAGGATCTGCCACAGGTAAAATTTATCTATTAGGAGGTTGTGAAGGACAACTTGTTTCTACTTCATCAGTAGCCCTGACATATTTATCACTCCTAGTCACCCTCTTCTTCTTGATGGACTCTGAATGCACAGTCCTCTCAATAGGGGTAGGAGTTTGTCTTTTGGACTATGGAGTAGGAGCAATATCTAATTGAAAATGTGATGAAGTTAGGAAAGTTTCCCAATCAGTGTTATTTTTCCTTAACTCTTCCATTACTGACATTTTGATAAGACTAGAGTGAAAAACAATGGTATCTACCTGCTTTGACTTAGCCTGGACTCTATCTGACATCTTACCAATACTTCTGAAAAGATAGAATGGAAGTTTCATGGCTTCTTTTATTGTGAAGTGTAACAATAATATAATGTGGTATTGGTATATCATGCTTAACCTCCCTTCACATCTGGATTACCTCTGGATGACCTTGAGCATCTTATCAAAGCATTCAAGCATATGACTTCTGGGTACTCCTTTATACAAATTGTCTTCTTGATATTCAAGATTAAGGAATTATTTTGAGAAGGAAGAGTTTAATGACATGTCTTTAAACCATTTCTTACCACAGTCAGGTATCTATGTTTCTACATAGATAGAATGCTCTGAAACATCAAACTCCAACATCCCCACTTTAGTCTTTTTCCCATTAAAATTAATTGAAAACTCTTTATCCACCTCAGGATGTCCTCTCTGCATCGTTTAACAAAAATTAAGACAACCCACCCTCTAAAAATATTCCTTGAACAATGGTTCAGAGTTAATAAGTTTCATATCATAAGGTTCAGTCCTCACACTCTCTCCCCCCTTTTGAGTCTTCTTGTTTTCTTGACTGTCCATAATCACTGCTTGAAGAACACTTTCTGTAAATTCTTAAGATAGTTGGTGTGTGAAAACAGGGTAAACAGGAAATTTAGGGTTTGATGACAAAGTTGTTTACCTAGAGTTCACCTTGTATAAACACCTATACACATGAGTGGTATGAAATCGATCACATTTCAAAAGGAAAGATAAGAGGGGCATCTATTGAGATTTGTAGTAAAAATGTAGACATGTAAAAATAAATTATGTTAAAAAAGGGTTTTAGCTGCACAGTATCAGTTCGCAGTGCCAATATGGTATGGAACTTGAGCTTGGTTTTATAAAGGATTAATCATTTTATTTATGCTTGATAGGGAGCTCATACAACTAGTTAAGACTGGGTATCAGATTGATTGCAGAAAACGAGGGTTTTGACAGTCTAAAAACAAAGGATTCACAGTGCTAGTTCACAACGCGCAATGATGATGCATAATTAAATCAGGCAGTTCACAGTGTTGAGATATCAGTGGGAGGAATGGCTTGTTTGCAGAAAAAATGACAAGCTGAAATTAAAATGATAGTTTTAAATAATGGGCATAGTTTAGAGCACCATAGCAGTGGTTTTGAGAGTTGGCAGCAAATGGAATTTAAGAGTTTGCAGCACTAGTAATTCAAAACAACATAAACTCCTATGTCAACCTTTGAAAAACATGTAGATCGTCAAGGAATATCTTATACATATGTATTTGATGTTCATTCTTTGTGAACCTAAGTTGGTCTATTTGAGAGGCATCCAAACTTGAACAGTCTCCTTCATATAATTCGCAGGGCCAATCTGCAGTGGTAGTCTGCAGTGCCAGTTTGCAGTTTCAATTTCAAATTCCAATAGCGCGCTTCAAGGAAACTATTAGAGTTTTTTGTGAAATAATCCTTGAAAATTCAATTAGATGAAAGCGTTGAAAACCAAAAAATTCCCCTTGACACATTTCCAGATTGCAATAATGAAAGATAGTGCATGAGGTACTTATAAGTACGCAGGGAAGTTTTAGGTGAGTTGGCAACAAATAAACCTGACCTTTGACTTGACATCTAAACGGTTGGAAAGTGACAAAATAAAAATTTGTGTACAACTTTGAGGCAGGACATGTTATGGTGATGATGTTTAACACCAAGAGTGTGACTCATAAGGACCATTATCCTTATCATGATGAATAATTGCATGACATAAAGGCTCTAAACCAAGGCTAAAACAATACTCTGCTTATAAACACCAAAAATTTGAGTTATGACATGAAAAATAACAGAAACCCTAAGACTTAAACAACCCTATGACTCAAAACAAAACAAAACCAATGTGTTTTGACCCCCTACACATTCTATGTGCTAAAATCTGTCTCTGCAGCGGATGGAGACTTCCCTGTGAGGTTCCAAGAACATGCAGTTCCAATGCCTTATCCATTGGGCTAGGAGTCATTATTGAAAGAAAATAAAACTAACTAAAGACTGGTATTTACAATGAAAATAATCCACTCATGGATTTTAGAAAAAGTGTCTCTTTAGAAAATGCCCATTGATAGGGCCACCAAGGAATTCATCATCTTCCAAGTTTTGCAGCTTAAAAGTATTATTTTGCAAAACTTCAGAAATTTTAAAAGGATCAATCCATAAGGCTTCAAATTTACCATTTTTCCCTCATCTTTCCTTTTTTCATCCCCTTTGAGTACCAGGTCTCCAAGATGAAAATCTTCTTTATTTACGTTCATGTCAAAAGCTTCATTAATTTTTTGTCGATGGATTTTTTCTTTATCAAAAAGTTGTTCCCTGGTTTGTTGTACTTCCACAAGTTGATGCATCCTCCTAATCATGTCATCTGGTTCCCCTTATTGATCTTGAAGAAAATTTTCCACAGGTAAAGATAGCTGAATAGGAAAAACAACTTCAGTTCCATAGACCAACTGAAATGGAGTAGTGCCAATTGATCTCT
The DNA here is from genome assembly GCA_010110895.2 of Picea sitchensis. Lineage (NCBI taxonomy): Eukaryota > Viridiplantae > Streptophyta > Pinopsida > Pinales > Pinaceae > Picea > Picea sitchensis. Next base: position 89,730 of record SNQJ01S0028886.1, read on the forward strand.
TGGTGGTTACTCTGTCTTCCCATAGGGAAAACTTCAGCTTTGAATCCCATGACTTTTTATTATCCTCCAACAGATTTCTAATGATATTTACTAATATTTTGTTGGAGGATTCTGCTAATCCATTACCCTGAGGGTAATATGGATTATAGTGAATAAGTCGAATCCCAAATTTTTCAAAAAAATTCACCAGAGGCTTAGCTTTAAAAGCTGCACCATTATCGGTAAATATTTTGTTAGGACAACGAAACCTTGATAGAATGTCTTCCAGGAAGACAATAATTACTTTATGTGTTACATTTCTAGTGGGAATGGATTCTATACACTTGGTGAAATAATTAGTAGCAATCAATATCCAATGATGTTTACCACTTGAGGCTGGATGAATTTCTCCAATGAAGTCTAATCCCCACTGTTGAAAAGGGCTAGATATGACTATGGGCTTCAGAGGAAAATATTTGAGTTGTTGTTTTCCTGAGAATTTCTGACATTTATCACAAGTTCTAATCTTTCCACACACATCAGTGAATAAGCTAGGCCAGAAGTATCCATCTCTAAGTATCTTGTATGATGTATTCCTCCAAAACTGATGACCTCCACATAGACTCTCATGAAAATCAGTCATAGTTTGTTTTGCCTCTTCTGGATCCAAACATCTTAAAAGAAACCCTACAGGATCTTTCCAATACAGAACATGATCAACAATGCAATACTTGACTGCTTTAAGTTTCAAATCCCTCACTTTGGTCTTCTCAAGTCCAGTAGGAGGCTACAAATTTTGTAAGAAATAGATGAGGTCCTTGTACCAACTTCATTTTGTCAACTTTGAGTTGATTTGCAAGTTGGAATATCATTCTTATGATTTGCAGAATTATCATTCATGAAATTTACTCCTAGTGCCTTGCAATTTGATTCAACTAACAATATAGATAAACCTTGACCTTTCACCAACTTGGTGGGTTTCATCTCAAGATCAAAATCCAAAATATTAGCAATCCACTTACTTATTTTCCCATCTATATCAGGCTGAATCATAATTTCTTTTACAAAGATTGAAGGAACATAAGCAATAATTTTTTAGTGAAGAACATATACTCTGAAAGATTTTAGGGCTTTGACCAAAGCATAAGCTTGTTTCTCCATGATGTCATATCTGAATTCAAGATCTCTCAAATCCCTACTGAAAAAGGAAATAGGATGCTCCATTCCATCTAAATTCTTCTAAAGAAGGACAACAATTAATGTATCATTTGAGGAAAAAGATTTTTTTTTTTTTTTTTGAGTAATCAAGACTGATAAGAACAGGTGCATCGGCCAGTGATTTCTTTATTTGCTCAAAAGGACTCCAAGATTCTAGTGTCCATTTTACTTCATTCCCTTTTCTCAACACGGCTATGATGAATTTGACCAACTCAACTCTCCTCAAGAAGTTTATCTTACCTAAGAAGGATTGAATTTCATTCTTGGACCTTTCAAGAGAAAGAGTTTTGATAGCCTCTACTTGATGCAGACCCCCTTCTGACCCTCGGGCCAAAGTCCACTCTCAAGATCGTTCAATCACTTTCTTGAGATGAAGCGGCTCTTTGGATTCCTTGCTGGAATCTCCAGTTATCGATCCATAGGTCCTTTTCAAAAGCTCCCCTGTGCGAACAACACTTGGTGCGAGCTCCACCTTTCCCAAGAGACCACAACGCTATGACCAAGGGATTAACCCAAAATCCTTGTCGCAATCTCGCGATATCGTGAGTTTGTGAGTTGAATCTCTCGACTCCTCCTTTCCAGACTCACAATACCCGAAATGTCGATATGGGTATGGCTCCTCCTTGTTAGCACCCTCTATGTGTGACCAACGGCTAGGCTAAACACTAGCTCCCATCACAACTTCACGACTTTGCAAGTCGAAGGGTTGATCTCTCATGCTCTTATCCTGCGAATCCTCGAGATGCGAGAAGTCAACGGAGTGTTGACTCCTTTCTCCAGGCAACACATGTCTGCCTGTCAATCACATGGTCCCCAACTTATGGTTCTACCACGTGTCCACACGAGCCTCGGCTCTCGGCACTTTGCGACTTTTGCAGTCAAGAAGAGGTCCCCTCAACCTCCGAACCTTCGAATGCACGACATGCGATGGGGTTCCTGATCCAATGGTCCTCCCTCGACCTGGATCCAATGGCTGTCCTCGCTCCTTGCGATTTCGCGACTTCACGACTTGGAGCACCCAACTCTTGGGCTCTCACCTTGTGAACTTCTGAGTTCATGAGATCCGAATCCTAGACCCCTTCGGTACTTCGCTGATCCCTCGATCGCTGCCACCTGTCCTCCTCAAATGGATGGCTCTGATCCTATCATGACTTCGCCACTTGCGAAGTGGAAGGACTTCCTTCTCTGACCTTCGATGTCCGAATCCCCAGTATGGGTGATCTCATGACATCTATCCTCTTTCCAACGGACGGTTCAGATTTCTTAGGGACTTCGCTACTCGCAAAGTCTAGGTGCTCACCTCTGTGAGTCCCGGTGTCGGAATCTCTGAAATGGACGATTCTGCGACATGCGTCCTCCCACAGATGGATGACTCAGATCTAATTCACCCTTTCATGATTTCTGATGTCAAGTTTCTTGACCTCTTGTCCTCAAGACTCCCGAACTCCCGAATGTCGAAATCCTGATACTAACCTCCTTCGGGACTTTCGCTCTACTTACGAAGGTTTAACCCCCGTACATCTCCTGTTATATCTAATGACTGGTGGTTGTTCGCTCGATATTTGATGGTTCATATCATCTCTCCTGTGTTCTTCTCCTGCACTGCCTCCTAGACATGGAAACCTTCAACAGTCTAGATCTCTTTGGATCATCTGACGACAGATGTTGCTCCTCCCGAGCTTGCGCACACTTTCTTCCCGAACTTGGAAGAATTTCCAATTATCAAAGGCCTCGACCTTTGTTCTCCTTTACCTATGATCTCTTCAACGTGAGTGCTCACCTACGCATATAATAACGTTGTCCCTCCTGAGCTTTGCTCCCGAATCCTCAAAGGATTCTTTGACTCCTGCGCTTCTGTAGTGTATTTTCACCCAAAGTGTTGTCTCTTCTGAGCTTTCCTATTACTCAGAGTTCTAAGGAAATAATTCCTCCTTCCTTTCTCCTGCAGATGGAGAATCTGATTCTCTCTTAGCACTCTGTCTGCTCACGAAACCTATTGTTGAGTCCTTCAAGGTGTTCAACAACCCTACGAAGATCCTTCAGTGGACTCTTCTACTATCTCTGAACTCAAAGAGTTCCTTCTGTGCACTCTAGTGCTTACTCAATGCGCTCCTGGCAGAGTATCAAGAATCCTCAGTGATTCTTGCTTCTAATGAACTCACAACAGAGTTCTTCCTTTGTGCACTCCTTTCACCTGGTCAATGCCCACCTGGTAGAGTTATACAAAACTCACGGTAGATTTTCTGTCTTCTGTGCACTCCTTGCACTGGCTCAATGCCCACCTGGCAGAGCTTTACAAAACTCAAAGAGAGTTATGTCTACAACTGTGTTCTTCTCCACAACCTTGCTTTCTTAGGTGTTCAACAACCTCTCAGGTCTGTCCTGAATTGATGATTTCAGCTCCTGTGACCACCTGGCACGCCTTTGTTTGAATCCGCAGAGTTTAGAAGTGCTTCAGTGCATTGGCTATCAGAACCTGCAACGTTCTGTGACACCCTCCTGGTGTGAAGCCTCAAAGACCTCTCAACCCTAAAAATCAAACAACTGCTTGCAAATGCAAACCTACAACATACATCTACAACATAAATAGAACACACACAGACGTTCATTCATCACAGGAAATATGCAGGAAAACTGTTGTCTTTGTATTAAATGGCAAATGCCTATTTTTACAAGGTGTTCTTGAGTAAAGCCTGTAACAAGGTCTCGGCTCCTTCTCTTGCACACTCACTCTCTCTTGTGCATACTCCCACTATTACCCCAAAATGAGATCCAAATTGATCTTTTACATGAGGGGGCTCTTTGAGTTCTTCCCTCCAATCTCACCTACCCTATTCAATTACATTGAATGGGTTGTCTAGTCCACAAATCGGATCTAGATCTCAACCTTCAAAGAATTAAAGGCCTACCTACTTCTACGCCTATGCAAATCACAACCTCTCAGCTCAACAGCCTAAAACATTTGATTACATTTAATTTCAAAATAAAAAACGAGGGTTGCGCCTCTCTTGAACATGTGATTTGAATTTGCTGACGTGGCTGGCTGGCTGGCTGGCTGACGTGGAGAGATGCTCCTGCATCATACTCCTCAGTTGAAAAATTCATGAGCTCCTACTCATGAGCCTCCACTCTCAGCTATGGAAATCCTCCTGGATCCCAAATCATCTTCTGGAGTTGTCTCCTCACTCCAATTCCTTGCTGCTGCTGCACTGTTGCTATTACTTTTCTTCTCAGCTGCTCCTCATTAGCAGTCCTTGATGACCTGATCATTAGCTCCCCGATCTTCTCAATCACTTCATCCAGCTACTCCAGGGGCTGGATTTGTTCATGTAGTCTCCTCAGCTGAAAAAATTGACTAAAATTGGGCAGATCACCATGATCTCCCATGCCATCTTCTTCATCTTTTGTGGCCTTAACTTGCCACCCTGCTGCAAAGTTTAGCTCTGTAGTCTTCATCACCTTTTCAGCTCCCTGGTTGAAATCTCTGAGTGATTCCTCAGAATGCTCCTCTGCCAATACCTGCTCATGGAAGTCACTTGCTGGCTCTGGATTTTTTAGCCAATCCTCTAGCATCTCTAGCTCCATCTCCCATGGAGTGAGTAATCTATTTGCCTGCTCTTCAACTTCTTCTGCTGCTAGCTTCAGTGCTGCAGCTCCCTCAGCTTCCTAGATAAAAATATTGAGCCATTCCTTGGAATTCTCATTCTCTTCTTCTTGGGCAGCCTCAAACATCTGCTCCAATTCTTCTCTGATAGTCTCAGCTGGCTGTCCTACTTCCGATGTTGTTGCCTCTGCAACACAGATTTCTGCCTCCTCTTGGGATAATGGTAGGAATACCTGAATTCCCCAATCATTAGAAGGATCCTCTGATCCTCCTCTTCTGTCAGCTCCTCAGGCTGATTCAAACTCACCTCTGAGTTTATGAGACCCTCAGATAGTCTCATCTACTCATCCCTACCCACCTAGCAAATTGGGATTTCCCTGCTGCCCTCCTGGCAGTCTATGGAATCAATTGATCCCATATTTGTTCCCTTGCCCACTTGGCAAATTGGAAACTCTTGGCTGCCCTCTTGTCATTCCATGAGATCCTGCAATGATCTCGATACATTTCCCACCTGGCAAGGTAAAATTCCCTAGCTGTCCTCATGATAGTTTGTGAGATCCTGTAGTGATCTCAACCCTTTGCCCACCTGGAAATTGGGAATTTCTGGGCTGCCCTCCTGGCAGTCCTTGAGATCTTCAGCTGATCCCAATTCTTCCTTAGCATCACTGAGATTTCTCCCAGTCTCTAGTTCACATATCTGAACCCTTTCTTCTTTAGGTCCATCGAGGTTTTCAACATGCCTCAACCATCCTCTTAACAACCTATGCTGCCTTTTAGCCATCAACTCCTTCACTGGCCATTTTTCTTTCATCTTCATGGGCCATTCATATAACCATCTCAACTTTGCATTTTGTTGCATCTCCAATGCAAGTTCATCCATCCTTGCATTCATCTCAGCAAGTTCTTCATCCCATTCAGCTTTACTCATCATCTCTGGGTCTTTCCTTCCAGCACTTGTATAGCATTTAGTAGCCATCTTGTTGTTCCTATCTGTCTGCAATGTACAAATAGAATCTGAGCTCTGATACCAAAATGATGCAGACCCCCTTCTAACCCTTGGGCCGAAGTCCACTCTCAGGATCGTTCAATTTCTTTCCTGAGCCGAAGTGGCTCTTTCGATTCCTTGCTAGAATCTCCAGTTATCGATCCACAGGTCCTTTTCGGAAGCTCCCCTGTGCGAACAGCACTAGGCACGAGCTCCATCTTTCCCAAGAGACCACAACGCTATGACCAAGGGCTTAACCCAAAGTCCTTGTCGCAATCTCACGATCTTTTGAGTTCATGAGTCAAAGCTCTCAACTCGTCCTTTCCAGATTCACGATACCTGAAATGTCGATACGGGTATGGCTCCTCCTTGTCAGCGCCCTCTATGCGTGACCAATGGCTAGGTTAAACGCTAGCTCCCGTCGTAACTTCGTGACTTCGCAAGTCGAAGGGTTGAGCTCTCATGCTCTTATCCTACGAATCCTCGAGATGCGAGAAGTCAACGGAGTGTTGACTCCTTTCTCCAGGCGACGCATGTCCACCTGTCAATCACACGGGTCCCACCTTATGGTTTTCCACATGTCCACATGAGCCTTGACCTCCAAATCTCCAAACCTCTCAACCTCCAAACCTCCAAATGCGCTATAGGCGATGGGGTTCATGATCCAATGGTCCTCCCTCGACCTGGATCCAATGACTGTCCTCGCTCCTCATGATTTCATGACTTCGCGAATTGGAGCACCCAACTCTTGGTCTCTCACCTTGCGAACTTTCAAGTTCACAAGATCTGAATCCTGGACCCCTTCGGTACTTCATCGATCCCTCAATCGCTGCCACCTGTCCTCCTCAGATGGACGGGTCTGATCCTCTTGTGACTTCACCACTCACGAAGTGGAAGGAATTCTTTCTCTGACCTTCGATGTATGAATCCATGATATGGGTGATCTTGTGACACGTGTCCTCTTTCCAACAGATGGCTCAGATTTCTTCGGGACTTCGCTACTCACAAAGTCTAGGCGCTCACCTCTGTGAGTACCGGTGCCCGAATCTCCGAAACGGATGATTCTGTGACACGCGTCCTCCCGCAGATGGACGGCTCAGATCTAATTCACACTTTCACGATTTCTAATGTTGATTGTCCCGACCTCTTGTCCTCAGGACTCCCAAACTCCCGAATGTTGAAATCCTGATACCAACCTCCTTCAGGACTTTCACCCTGCTTATGAAGGTTTAACCCCCATACATCTCTTGTCAGATCTAATGACTGGCAGTTGTTCACTCGAGATCTGACGGTTCATATCATCTCTCCTGTGCACTTCTCCTGCACTGCCTCCTGGATGTGGAAACCTTCAATGGTCTATATCTCTTCTGATCATCCAACGACAGATGTTGCTCCTCTCGAGCTTGCGCACACTTTCTTCCCGGACTTGGAAGAATTTCCAATTGTTAAAGGCCTCGACCTTTGTTCTCCTTTACCTGTGAGCTCTTCGACGTGAGTCCTCACCTGCGCATATAATAACACTGTCCCTCCTGAGATTTGCTCCTGAATCCTCAAAGGATTCCTTGACTCCTGTGCTTCTGCAGTGTCTTTGCACCCAAAGTGTTGTCTCTTCTGAGCTTTCCTATTACTCAGAGTTCTAAGGAAATAATTCCTCCTTCCTTTCTCCTGCAGATGGAGAATATGATGCCCTCCTAGCACTCTATCTGCTCAAGCAACCTATTGCTGAGTCCTTCAGGGTGTTCAGTAACCCTATGAAGATCCTTCAATGGATTCTTCTCCTGTCTCTGAACTCAAAGAGTCCCTTCTGTGTGCTCTGGCGCTTACTCAATGCCCTCCTGGAAGAGTATCAAGAATCCTCAGTGATTCTTGCTTCTAATGAACTCATGATAGAGTTCTTCCTTTGTGCACTCCTTGCACCTGCTCAATGCCCACCTGACAGAGTTATACAGAACTCACGACAGAGTTTCTGTCTTCTGTGCACTCCTTGCACTGGCTCAATGCCCACCTGACAGAGCTTTATAGAACTCAAAGAGAGTTATGTCTACAACTGTGTTCTTCTCCACAGCCTTGCTTTCTGAGGTATTCAACAACCTCTCAGGTATTTCCTGAATTGATGATTTCAGCTCCTGTGCCCACCTGGCACGTCTTTGTTTGAATCCGCAGAGTTCAGAAGTGCTTCAGTGCACTGGCTATCAGAACCCACAGTGTTCTATCACACCCTCCTGGTGTGAAGCCTTAAAGACCTCTCAAGCCTAAAAATCAAACAACTCCATGCAAATGAAAATATACAACATACATCTACAACATAGATAGAACACACACAGACATTCATTCAGCACAGGAAATATGTAGGAAAATTGTTATCTTTGTATGAAATGGAAAATGCCTGTTTTTACAAGGTGTTCCTGAGCATGACCTATAACAAGGTCTCGGCTCCTTCTCTTTCACACTCACTCTCTCTTGTGCATACTCCCACTATTACCCCAAAATGAGATCCAAATTGATCTTTTACATGAGGGGGCTCTTCGAGCTCTTCCCTCCAATATCACCTACCCTATTCAATTACATTGAATGGGTTGTCTAGTCCACAAATCGGATCTATATCTCATCCTTCAAATAATTAAAGGCCTACATACTTCTACGCCTGTGCAAAGCACGACCTCTCGGCTCAACAGCCTAAAACATTTAATTACATTTAATTTCAAAATCGAAAACTAGGGCTGTGCCTCTCTTGAACACGCAATTTGAATCTGCTGACGTGGCTGGCTAGCTAGCTGGCCGACATGGAGAGATGCTCCTGCATCACTACTCTACTTGGGTCGATTTTTACTCCTTCAACTGAGAGAATATGTCCTATAATCTTATCTTCCTTCATGGCAAAAAGACACTTCTTGGGATTAAGTTACAACCCATATTTTATGCATTTCAGGAACACCTTCTCCAAATGATGGTAATTATCTTGATCAAACTTTGAAAACACTGTGATATCATCCAAGTAGATAACCACAAATGTATATTTTTCTTAAACTAAATGCAATGTATATTGCACATTCGAAAGTTGCCCCTGCATTCATGAGACCAAAAGTCATCTTGGCATACATGAATGTACCCCAAGGAGTGGTAAATATTGTATTTTCCCTATCCTCTGGTAATACAGAAATTTGATTGTAGCTCGAAAAGCCATCAATCATTGGCATGCTTACTGAACTTGTCACCCTTTGCAATATATGCTCCATTTTAGGCGAAGGGGTAATTGTCTTTTCTGGAACACCTGTTTAAATTTATGAAATCAACACAAAGTTCGATCTCACCATTCATTTTTCTGACAGGGACCAGATTAGCTATCCAATAAGAATACCTCAAAGGTATAATGATATGGGCATCAAACAATTTTTTGACCTCTTTCTCCATAATGGGAAATAACATAGGATTGATCTACCTTAGTTTTTGTCTAAAAGGTTTGGTATCTCCTTCAAAGGTATTTTATGCTCAATGATGCTTGTATCATAAGTTTCCAAATCCTCATACTTCCATGCAAATACATCAGCAAATTCTTTCAACAGTTTTATATATTCAGCCCTTTGATTTTCTAACAAAGTACTGGACAGTTTGACATATTTGGGTTCCTCTTCAATACCTAGATTACACTCTGTCAGATCAACATTTTCACTTAAACCACTCACTTTCACATCCACATCATTGTTATAAAATAACCTCTCCAAGGGAACTAAGCCTTTAGGAATATGATTACTAGGTAACTAAACAATTTTTTGATCTGCAATCTTGTTCAGAAATTTATCAGGATGCAAACTTTTATCATCATCTCAATCTTGGTCAGTATGAAGAGAAAAAAATTCATTTACTGCTTCCAGAAATATTTTTATTTCTTGATCATCTTCAAAAAAATTCCCATGCTTGACGTTATCATGCATAGAAGGTCTATATTTCACCTCAACATCATACTTAGGTCTGGGAGGTAGTGGGATTTTAAAATTACTAGCAGAAACAACTAAGGAATCAACCAAGGTATTATCCTCTCTGGGAAAAAAAAGATATGTTTAAGGCTAGGAATAAATTTTAAATAAGGTCCCATACCTCATTCCTATAAGTTCTCAGTCTTGTATTCTTTGCTTGATAGATATTTCTGACTTGATGCACAATCATCTCTGCATCTCCAAAAACTGATAATTCTTCAATTTTCATGTCCTTTGTAGCTCTAAGCCCCAAAACTAAGGCTTCATATTTTGCAAAGTTGTTTTTGGTTTCAAATTCCATTTTGAAGGATAAGGTTATGACTTCTTGAGAAGGAGAAATGAACACAACTCCAACACCGACACTATCTTTGGAAGATGCACGATCAAAATAGATTTTCCAAGTTTGAGCACCCTGTCTGGATGTCTCACATATTGTTGGTGATTGCTTTTTTATTTCCAATGGTGACTAAGGAAAATCAGTAAGATGCAAAATTCTATATCCTAGATCAGTATCAACAACATAAATGGGATGGTTTGTTGGATTTCCTTCATCACTAATGATATATGCAAGTTGTTCTTCTCTATACATCCTTTTGTGTTCACCCCCAATGAAGGGTATAGTAGCATAAGAAAGATCCATTTGCAATGTCCTTCCTAACCTTTTGATCCATGATCTATACAACAACATCCCAAACTTGGGAGGAACATATGCAACTACAATATCCATGACTATGCTCTTCATAGGTAGTTGAAAGAGAGTAACAACCAAATCTTTAATCACCCCAAGGCATTTTATTTTTCTTGAGTCAAATGAATACAAAGCATGATATGCTTTAGTAATTTCTAGACCCTATTCATCCATGACAGCCTTAGGCATTAAGTTAGGGGATGCACCTGAGTCCATAAGGCAATTGTGTAATATTTTATCATGTATATTCAAAGAGATGTAAAAGGGAGGAGAGGCATCATCTCTGTCTTCTACTAGTGGCCCGAATATAATTGCAAGTTTCTCATCCTACAAGTTAACTGAGTCTATTGAATGGGAAGAAAATTCAGGCAATAACATTTTTGAAATAGATTTATTGAAATCTTCATTCTTTATCAACTCTAAGAATGGGATGGGAATTTTGATTTTCTGGATTTCATTCTCAAAGTTAAAAGAAGATTAGGACTTCATAATTTCCATTGTCTCTTGAACATGAGATTTAATGATGGGTTGATTTTTCTTTTCTTCTATTCCTTTATTTGGTGCTGACATTGTTTTGGAAGGAGTATATGATTTTTTAGGCTGATTAGATGTACTTGGATTTCCCTCTTTTTGTTTACCTTAAATTGTATTTGTTTTGAGTTTAATTCACTTTCTCTCCTTTACTTAACTCATTCAGTTGATTTCTCATAAGAGACTCTTCATAATAAGATTGAGTTATATGACGGGAAGTAGATGTGTCTCCTAGACAATGAATCTCTTGATCTGCTTCTTCATCATCAACCAATTTTTTTTGGAGAGGGGTTTGAACCTTCTGATCCTCTTTATATCTCTGATCTCTCTGAAGAATTTGAGGTGTATTGTTTTGTCTTCTGAAATTGTTCCTATTTCCAAAATACTGGGAGTTTCTATTTTCTTGTCTTCCTTCAAGTTTTAGTTTTTCCATTTCTATAGAAAGTGACTTGACTAACTTAATCAATTCATCAACTTTGGGATTAGTTCCTAAAGTATCAGAAGATGAGGATTCTTCTTTTTGTTTTCTTCTATCCCTATCATATTTCCCCCTTAACTTATCTGCCGCCAATATGTTTGATTCCACCTCTAGAGAAACATCTTGCATATGGGCTAATGTTGTAGACCTTCTTTCTCTCAACAAAAGACAAAATTTTGGGTCAAAAGCAATTGCATAGGTTATTTTAGTAGAAATTTCAGTAGGTTTAATCTCAGTAGGAATTTTGTTATACATCTTGTTAAATCTCTTTGAAAACTCTTACACTGATTCACCTTCTTTCCTTTTTAGAGCCCAAAATTATGTGATGTAATAGAAAAAGTCTTTTTTGTCACCCCAATGTCTTAAAAAGACATCATCTAGGCTTCAATTCCAGCAATTGATCCAATGGATAGACTTCTAAACCATTTTCTATCTTCTCCATCAAGACTTTGCACAAAAACCCTCATCTAGACATATTCATTCCCAATATTCAAATTAACAGCATAACTATAAAATGTTGCAAGGTGTTCTATTGTAGTGATATCTTCCTCTCCTGTGAACTTAGGCATATACTTCATGTAATCTCCTATTGGAAGAGAATTCATAGGCTGAGGAAGCACTAATGGTGCATACCTAGCAGCCACAATGGCATCCATTCTGTTTTGAGGAGGATTAACCCCTTTCATTTGATTAGGAAAAGGAGGAATCTGAATTCTAGGAGAAGTAGAAGGTGATTTGACAGGTAAAGATGCAGTTTCCATAACAGGTAGTTTTGGAAAAGGAAGAGTATAAGGTGGGGAAAATTCATATTTAACAGAAAGTGGTTGATTCTTGGATGGGGATGGGGGAATTTCAGCAGAAACTGAGGTTCCTTCTTCTTTAGTTACAAAAAATTTAAAATTACGGGGAGAAGGAGAACCTAAAAGTGGGAAATATTCCAAACTTTCAAGCCTATTCTGAGGTTCCTTCTTCTTTCAACTCAGGAGAAAAAGTTGACTATTCTGTAGGTATATATCCTAGTTTTGACTTTACAGGAGTTTCAACAATAGGTAAATGAAAAAAAGGAGAACCAACAACTGGTGTATGGAAAGCAGAGTCAGGTAAGTCTCTAGAAGTACCTAGAAATTTAGAAGATGAGGCTCCTTGCAAAGATTTTCCCTTCCTTATGATTTTTTCTGGATCAGATTCAGGTGCAGCCAGAGGTGACTTTGGACTAGACCTTGTGTGTCTACTCTTAGGAGCCACAACTGAAATTTGGAGTTGCTAGGTGCACTATGCAGACTTTTGTTTACTCATTTTTATACACCACCAAAATCAGTAATGTCTTGTCGTACAACCTAGGGAAATATCTTCAATTCTTTCCCCGAAAACGACGCCAAAAATGTTAGCACTAGAAGTCACACCTAGATTGTTTTAGGTGTAATCCTAATACCAATCTGAATTTAAAGGATAATGTTTATAAAAATGTGGCAAATGGATGGAAAACTCAATTAAATATGTCAATCACAGATCAGTCCATGTAATACACACCAACAAACAAGGCCTTAAATGGTTTCAAATCAGGTTTTAAGAGATAAGAGTGATAGATGGAAGACTTATCAAGGAGAATGTAATATGTACATCATTTTACATCAGGTATTTCTGAAACACATAAAGAAAAATCATTTGAATAAGAACTTATTAAATTCAAAGAGAAAATAACTCTGATAAATTTGCATACAATATCACAATAAATCTTTTATTGCAATAAAGAAACAATAGATGGATGAATCCTTCAACATAGACTGATATCAAAGTGAGACAACAAAGAGATGGTAATGAGAATAAGATTGATTTCCACCATTAAACGTTTCTTGGATCTGGTCCATACATTAGGAGAAAACTTTGCTACAAAATACAATACTAAAATAAGAGTTTTTTTGTCACACCATTCAAACCCTCTTCAGTCTTACAATGCCCTTTAAATAGATAAAATTATCAAATCCATATTTACAATCCACCCCTCAAATTCCTCATAGGATACATGGAAACATGTGTACAACCAGAAAACATGTGTACAACCAAAAAACAACAAATTTCTATTTTAAAGGAAAATGCTGGCAACATATACAACAGTATTCAACAACTTGATGATGTGTCCATAAGTATGCAGGTCCTTGAGGCAAGTGGCCTTCCAAAGTGAAATTGATCCTCTGAGTGATGGTATGAGTTCCCCTTGACAACTGGTAACTCCCTTTACCTCTTCAAAAACTCGAGTTCGCAGCGCAACGCTGCAAACTATCCTGAAACAACCAATTCACAAAGCTAATAAGTCTAGGCACTGTGAACTTTCCTATAGCAGTCTGTTTTAGTTTTTTAAAAGATTCAACAACTCAAAAATTCTACTAGGAGTCCATATATGCTATAACTCATCATCATGATATATCATTGGAGGAAAAACACAAAAACTATTAGGTCTAGTTCAAAACTCATAACCATCACTAAAATGTTGTAAATGCATGTAACATAAACTTTGAAAAAAATGATGTTGGTTTTAGAAGGTCATTTGTCTTTATCTTTTTATTCTAGAACTTCTTCTGGTAGTCACCTTGGCTAGCATGTTTAAGTTTCTCTTTGCCAATTCTTCTCTGAAAGGCTGTAACTCTATCTTAAATTTTCTAATTTCAGCTTGGTGGGTTTTGTTCTTCCTGTAGACATTCTTGAGTTTCTTCTGAAGGGGAAAAAACCTCTTAGCCAAGAAACTTGCCTTATCAATTGTCTCCCCATACATTTCCACCATCTCCTTAAGACACCTCCTAAGCCTTTTGAAGGTAGGGTTGTTTTCATGCTGGGGAGTGGTAATGTCAATAACTTCTGTGGGTTGCTTAGAAGACTGAGATTTTCCTTTTTTCTGGGTTGAAGTCTCTGTTGTATCATCTTTCACGAGGACATGTTTCTTGGATGCTTCTCTAAAAAAGGTCTTCCATGTTTGACTTTGTCTACAACAATTGGTGGGGAAAAAACAAGTTGTTTTCCTTTCAAACTTCTTGGTTTGCTTGAAGGAATCTCCATGGGGATAAGATTTGCCACAAGTGAAATTTATGTATTAGGAGGTTTTGAAGGACCACCTATTTCTGCTTCATCAATAGCCTTGAAATATTTATCACTCCTAGTCACCATCTTATTCTTGTTGGACTCTAAATGCACAGTCCTCTCAATAGGGGTAGGAATTTGTCTTTTGGACTATGGAGTAGGAGCAATATCTAACTGAAAATGTGATGAAGTTAGGAAAGTTTCTCAATCAATGTTAGTTTTAATTAAATCTTCCATTGCTAACATTTTGATAAGACCAGAGTGAAAAACACTAGTATTTACCTGCTTTGACTTATCCTGGACTCTGTCTGACATCTTACCAATAATTCTGAAAAGACAGAATGGAAGGTTCATGTCTTCTTTTCCTATGAAGTGTAACAGTAATTTGATGTGGTATTGGTATACCATGTTGAACCTCCCTTCACATGTGAAGTACCTCTGGATGACCCTCAACATCTTGTCAAAACATTCAAGCATGTGACTTTTGGGTACTCCTTTAGACAAGTTGTCTTCTTGATATTCAGGATTAAGGAATTATTTTGAGAAGGATGAGTTTAATGACATGGCTTTAAAACATTTCTCACCACACTCAGGTATCTATGTTGCTACATATATAGAATGCTATGAAATATCAAACTCTAACATCCCCACTTTAGTCTTTATCCCATTAAAATTAATTGCAAACTCTTTGGCCACATCATGATGTTCTCTCTGCATCTTTTGACAAAAATTAAGACAACTCACCCTCTGAAACACTTCCTTGAACAATGGTTTAGAGTTAATAAGCTACATATAATAAGGTTCACTCCTCACAACCTATCCCCCCTTGTGAGTCTTCGTGTTTTGCTGACTATCCATAATCAGTTCTTGAAGAACACTTTCTATAAATTCTTATCATAGTTGGTGTGTGAAAACAGGGTAAACGGGAAATTTAGGGTTTGATGACAGAGTTGTTTACCTGGAGTTCACCTTGTCTAAACACTTATACACATGAGTGGTATGAAATGCAGAACATTTAAAAAGGCAATATAAGAGGGGCAACCACTGAGATTTGTAATAAAAATGCAGACATGTAAAAACAAATTCTGTTAAAATAGGGTTTTAGCAACACATTATCAGTTTGCAGTGCCAATATGGTATGAAAATTGAGCTTGGTTCTATAAAGGATTAACCATTTTATTTATTCTTGATAGGGAGCTCATACAACTGGTTAAGACTAGGTATTAGATTGATTGCAGAAAATGAGGGTTTTGACAGTATAAAAACAGAGGAATCGCATTGCTAGTTCATAACACACAATGATGATGCATAATTAAATCAAGTAGTTTGCAGCTGTTGGACACACCTACCACACTTAGAGGGGGGGGTGAATGAGTGTGGGTCTCTTTTTCCCAAAACTTCCCTCTTGCACAAAAACTCATCAATTAGCATTCAACATTTATTCATTACCCATTGTTGTCATTTATAACCAGTTAGATGTGAGCACATATCAGCAACATATAT
>SNQJ01S0028886.1:105771-136453 GCA_010110895.2 Picea sitchensis
ATGAGTCATCTGTACATTTTTCCAACAATGCATCATATACCAATGGAACCACATCGATCCATCTTCATCATGTATCAATGAAAACTCATTGATCCATCTTCATCTATGCATTCTCATCAAGGAAAATACATATTATATTGCATAAATCATCAGTCAATCAATCCTTTGACATCAATCAATCACTTGAAATCAATCAATCAAACCATTGGCATCAATGACAACATGATCCAACAACAGCATTGAGATATCAATGGGAGAAATGGCTTGTTTACAGAAAAATGACAAGGTGAAATTAAAATGAAAGTTTTAACTAGCGGGCAGAGTTTAGAGCACCATAGAAGTGGGTTTGAGAGTTGGCAGCAAATGGGCTTTAAGAGTTCACAGCACCAGTAATTCAAAACAACATAAACTCCTATGTCAACCTTTGAACAACATGCATATCATCAAGGATTACCTGATACATTTGGATTTGATGTTGGTGTTTTGTGAACATGGGATGGTTTATTTGAGAGGGATCCAAACTTGAACAATCTCCTTCAGCTAATTTGCAGCACCAGTCTGCAACGCTAGTCTACAATGCCGGTTTGTAGTGCCAATTTCAAATTCCAATAGCATGCTTTAAGGAAATTGTTAGAGTTTTATGTGACATAATCGTTGAAAATCCAATTAGATGAAAGCACTGAAAACCAAAAAATTCTCGTTGACATGTTTGGAGATTGCAATAATGAAAGATAAGTGTATGAGGTACTTATAAGTACGCTGCGAACTTTTAGGTGAGTTGGCAGTAAATAAACCTGACCTTTTACTGGACATCTAAATGGTTGGAATGTGGCAAAATGAAAATTTGTGTACAACTTTGAGGCAGGACATGTCATGGTGATGATGTTTAAGACCAAGAGTGTGACTAATAAGGACCATTATGCTTATCATGATAAATAATCTCATGAAATAAAGGATCTAAACCAAGGCTAAAACAATATTATGCTTATAAAAACCAAAAATTTGAGTTATGACATGAAAAATAACCCAAAACCTAAGACTTAAAAAACCCTATGACTCAAAACAAAACAAAACCAAGGTGTTTTGACCCCCTACACATTATATGTGCTAACAGGTGGGTTTTCTCATCAACCTTAATCTCTGCTTGCATCACATTTTTTATATAAGATAACAATTCTAAAAATTCTGGTTAAAGTAATCATTTAATTATGGTGCCATATGCACAAGTTTTCCCCTTTATGGTCACCCAAAATCTTCTTTCTGAATTCCTATGAATTATGTTTCTTATATCATAATCCTAGGTGATTACATGGATTATTCAGTCCAATACCTTTCCAATGACCAATTTCTTACTCAATTCTGAGTTTTGAGCGGGGAGTTATAATCATTTGAATATTACCCATTAATTCCTTCTTCTCACCCCTCATCCAGGTGAAAGTATTAACTGTGCATAGGAATCCTTGCACATTCCCACTTGGAGTTTTGGAAGGAGCCCACCTAGGTTCCTTCATAAACATATTATGGAGACTAGTGAATTTTCACCCCCACTTGAGCTCTGAGATGAAAATTATGGTGGTGAAACAATGAAGGAATATTCATTAACACGTGAAACATAGTAACAATTCTTAGCAACTGTCTGATCACTTATTTATTAGATCTTTGTCGTTGATCTATCTTAATGGACTCACCATGACTATAGTTGTATCTCTTATTCATACCTTCCATGAACCCACTATCAATACTTAACTTCTTCTTCCTTCGTGGACTCGCAAACTCACAGACTTGCAGATTCATAAAATTGTAATATTCCTTCCATAAATCAGCTCGAGAAGTCCCAACACTTAGCCATTTTTCCATATTCATGGACTCATGGACTCACAATTTTGTAACCTTCTTGTTTTCCCTAAAGTCTGCACCTGACTATTAAGGGGGAAAGCTATGGAACCTTAGTTATTGCAATGGTTTATTTTTGTGAATCAAGTTGATTTTATAGGTTGGTTTGTGGATCAAGCAGTGGATAGGTTGGACAACAAATGATATGGTTACACTTTTAAGATCAAGTTTCCACAACATTCAACTTAGTCAAAGGAATTCATTCTGAAAAATTAGGTAAATGGAGATAAAATAGATAAAAGATAAGTTACAATTTTACAATCTGTTCACTTGCAAGAATAATTTTAGGTTCCAAATAATATTTAGAAACATAAAAGAATTACCAAATGCAAATCTTGTAACCAGTGGTTTTAAATAGCAACTTCTTTATTAACACTCAAAATGGAATAGGACAAACCAATGATTTGCAAAAAGTTCAAATGCATTAAAGTAAGATAGAAGAAATACAAGACATGAAAGAGAATAGTATGATCATCAGAATGTTTGATCATTTGGTGTAAAATGTTGCAGCTCCCAGGCATTACAAATTTAGATCAATATGCTCTTTCGGCACCAAAAAAACTAACCTCAACTTCCTTCCAAGAGGAAGCCCCCTTTTTGTTCTCCATTCATCTTTATTTTTATAAAATTACAAAGCTTAATTCCTAATAACCAATTCAAACTATGATTATAAATAAATGGATCTAATCCCATTTCTGTAAAACAAAATGAGAATTCGAGTTGAATTGATGAGGTGGAAGCTCTAGAAAATCTAGAAAAATCTAGAAAAATCAGCCCCAAAGTTCCACTTGTACCTCCTAAACGGTTCACTTTTTTTGAAAAATGGCCCTCATGTCACCTAATTTGACCCATTCTACAAGTGGTTTGGAATGGATTTTATAAATTCTTCATCGTTTTCTTTGGAAACATATCAAAATATGTCTACAAAAACAATCACCGACAAGAAATTCTTCATCTTTCTTCAATTTTTGTTATAGGTTGGAATTTTGAATTTCCATATCTTTTTTTTTTCTGATACATCCCTTGTTTCAGCCCTGTCTTCATCTTGGTCTTCTTCTGATGCAAGACTATTTAAGTCAATTGAACATTTAGGCTTTCTAGGCCTTCTTTCATGCTTATGTCCCTTTAAGGATTTCACTTCAATAATGTCCTTCTTTACAGGTTTAGGTAAGTTGGATGTTCCCTTATCCATATAATATTCTGGAAATATAGGACTGAGAATAGAGTGGTGCTTTGTCTAATCATATGACTGTAAGAGATCATCTTCAACATAAATATTTTATCTTTTACCCTATTTTATTTTCCTCATAGGCATCTATTTTACTATTTTAGTTGCCAACTATTCTTTCCTAGTATTTTCAGGGGTCTTTTCATAGTTCTCTTCATCGATGATGATCAATTTCTATTTCTTCAAAGAAGTTTGAATAAAGATTTAACATTGAGTCTTAGCTTATTTGTGGGTTGGTTTTAGTTATGTTAGGATAGTCTACATGTTGCTTACCTTTATTCTTCCTGCTTCGTCTGAGCTCTAAATATTTCTCAACTTGTATGTCAGGGGTTTCTTGTATAGGCTCAACATCTATTTATGGAAGAGATGACTGAAGTTCCCATGACATTTTTCTGGTTCTCCTCCTGGTATAAACCTTATCACATTCAACAAACCCCTGTTTCAAAACTGAGGATGCTATGGGATTACCTGTATATGTTCATTACCATTTGTCTCCCAAATGACAAACTGGGGCAGGTGGAGTTTTGGTCATCATATTAATATCATCATGATGCTTCGGCATGCCATTTTTGAGATAAACCCAGTTCACGGTTTTTGAGAAAAAAACACAAAATGGATGTAGGTGGCAATGGCTCATTTCTCGAACAATATGGATTAATTTGATTTTTAATTCACTGGGTTTGTTCCCCTTACTCTAATTCATGTCCCCTCTAGATTTTACAGAGAATGGATGCACGGTTTGAAATATATGGTCAAATCAAATTTCGATTGGAATTCTAAACTCCATGTAGAAAAATAATGAAACCTTTGCTAGCATTTTGGATAGGACCCAAACAAATTTCTAGTTGATTTCAAGAAAATATTGCAACAACTAAATTCCATTTGGTTCTAAATGGAGGAGTTAACCACCGTTGTTGGGTGACATACTACTGATCATGAACTCTGTTTTTTTTTTGTGAGAATTAGGGTTTTGTTTCTTCTGCAAATGAGGTTAAGCAAAAACTACATAGAATGACTAAGACAGAAGGGTTTGGATTCCTTTGATAATAATCTAAACATTTCTTCTCATTACAAAACTCTTTAAATGTTTCAAATGATGATTTTGAATGTTTTATATCATAACCCGACACTTGAGCTTAATGAAGGTACAAACAGATATTAGCTCATACTCAATCGATCATGTTATGGATAAAAAAATACTTGAAACATGAAACAATCATTTGCACGATACTCCTGCATGATCATAATGTACTATCAAAGAGCCTGAATCTTGAAAGACACCTTTTAGTCACGATGTTTATTGTCTGCTACAAGAATGACATCATTCTTGCAGCGAACATGTTTATTATTTAGATTTTGGGAAAATTCTTTTAATTGGAAATGTAAAACAAACAAATTTGATGTGACACATCTTAAACCATTTAATGACTTCTAAACATACCTTATAATAAGCAAATGAAGATGAATTTAATCAAAGGAAATAACACCAAAAATGAACAGTAAAGATAAATGTGTAGCAACCAAAGACAAATTTGGATTAGAAAAAGGATTATGAATGGATAGGCTAAATTTTAGGAACAGAAAGGTAGAAATTGGTTTAGGGACTAACATTGGCTCCATTTGGGGATGTTTCTCTCTTTGTGATACATCAAGGACTGTAGACCAATCCCTTATTTCATTCCATTTATGTAACTTGCTACCGAGGAAATATGCTCTACTTATATGCTCTGACATCTCCCTTATTAATATAGACAATCCATTCCACATAATGAGATACCAAGCTACTACAAACTTAACTATACACAAATGTCTCCATTGTGATATGGAGTCCTTATTCTATTCTATTGCACACCAAACCAAACTGAAGGAATAATCTTGAAATTGAAAACTGAAAATTGAAACTCAATACTTGTGAAGCGATTTTATTTATATATACATTCTACTCTAACTAGCTGCAAGTATTTGCTCAAGTGATATCGAACTTCCAGTGCAACCATTCAAGCAGTTGATCTACTAACCAGATTTCTTGAACATACTTTCCAAAATAAAAATTTGAAAATGAAACGACAACTCACTCTAAAATTGAACCCCATACTTGAAGTGAAACCATTATTATCACCAAAAAATTGCTCAGACAAATGCATACAATGGATGAAAAACCCAACACAATATTACCAATAATTATGGAAGGATCACATTCAATTTGGAAAGATACCCACAAAACTATACAAAATGGTTCTGAAGTTCCATGTGTATTCAACAAAAGAAGCACGTGCACATCCACATGGGATACCATGGTGTACAAAGCGCACACTGCGTGGAGTGAGTGAATGAAAGTCAGAAAACCCACGCGGATGTAGAAACAGTGCATTGATGATTTTGGTCGAGCCTCAACCACTTCTGGGATGAAGTAGATCTCGACCATACCCCAAAATTTCCCTAAAATTTTGCCTTGGGATCACTAAAAGGGATGGGAGGTACCTCCAATGGCCTCCCATTCACACTTGTAACTAGTTAAAAAATATCTTTCCATCCTCCTATAACTAGAGGATCATTGTATGCAAAGAAGAAGAGGAATCCATAACATTGTTATGTTGTTCAAAATTCTCTTGGAGAAAGCCATATTTCCCTTAAGCCATTAGTTTTGAGCTAGTGTAGCATTGAGAAAGATTTACACCTCTTTTGAAGCTAAGATTTCAGTATTTTTCACCATTCTATCAGAATCTAGACTCACCATTGGAGAGTGATAGCTCTAGTTTTTATAAGGAATCAAAGGACCCTCCCTTAGGAGGAATAGGGGATTCATTGTTCCATTTTCTCCTCTTGGTGCACTCAATTGAAAGATTCGGTTCTATTGGGTAACCATTTCATGTGTTCAATTTCATGCATCACTTGTTTATGTTAGTTTATTTTGTTTCTCATTCTCAGTTGCTATTTTCTTTCTTTGTATCTAGTTTTCTAACTTGCAAGTCCACTAATTTACGAACCATCTTTTTGTTATGCCTTGTTAGCTTACTAGGGTAGTTAAGGGAATCTCTTTTGATCACACTTGTGACAAAAATCCCCAAACAGTTTGGTGACCATACTGGGGATTGGAATCCAAATTCCTCCTCAAGTAGGCTATTAGAGTTGTTATTGTCACTTTCTAATGTTTGCAGGGTCCAAAACCGGCCTAGCCTACCCTTCAGACACTCCAATTTAGCCCTGTGTTGGCTAAATTCATTTTAAAATTGTCGATCTGCCATTTATCTTCGTGTGCGCGAGTTCGGGTAGAACAAATGCACTGACCACATAGAACCACGTGACTGTCAGTTCCAAACTTGTGCGGATCGACGCAACTGTAATTTTTTTTTTCTTTTTTCAGTATCTTAGATTTATATTTCTTGCACTTTGTAAAGAAGCAACGTTTATTCTTTAGAGTTATTTTTTGCATTGGTAATTAGCTAACCTAGGCACTTAAAAGGATGAAAAGAACCATAATCTCTTTCCTTTTTTTTCCCACATGGATGGCCTATCATGAGCATTTGAATTCTTAAAGTTCAGTTTCTTTTCTCTTACAATCACCACATTAAAGCAGGACTAGGATATTATTTTGTCAATCTTGGAGTATGCTCTTTCCTCGCACCTTTGTGTGATCTTAGAAATCAGAAAAAGGGATTGCTTAAGAAACCTCCATCTCCCTTTATAAAAATATCTAGGAGAGGTCAATACCACTTAGCTTGTTTTTTGAAACTTAATCTTAAAGAATTGTAAGGGCCCACACATGCCCACATCTGCACAATCTTAGGATAGTTTCAAATTTCTAGAGCAAACAACCTAGGAAGTTTAAAGCATTATAAGGAACCATACATTCCCACATGTTCACAATATAGGAATAGTTTCAAAGATTTCTTAGATTAGAAAACATCCTAGGGAGATTAAAGCTCATAAGTAAGGACCCACATGTCCACCATGCTATTTACTTAGGGTTTTTCAATTTCAGCAAGGATTGTTTGTCAAACATAGTAAGTTAGAAGTAAGCAACCATTGTAAAGGACCAAGCGATGTCCACATGCCAAAATTTTCTCACTTAACTTATTAAAAATTCATCACTCACTATCACTTGTTGCACACATCATCACATATTCAAGAGGTGTTTGTCAGATACTTGAAATCATAGTATTCTCTTCTCCTTGTGCCCGTAAGTGATCTGGGAGAATCAGAAGGGATTCAATTGCTTGAAAAAATATTTTGTGCACACCACTTTTAATCAATGAGGTTGGCTTGTGACTCCAACCTCACAGCCCACTTTCACATCCTAGAAGAAACCATAATCAACACATTTTATAACCTCCATAGGAGGAACACCAAAATAAAATTGCAGTCTAAGTTATGATTTTGGGGATAGGTATCCAAATAACTCCCCATTATCCTTTTCTCATTGAAACTTAGAAATTTGCGAAATAGGGTACCAAAAGCCTCCTAATCAAGCATTCCTACACCATAAGGCAGGGAGACACCCGTGAAGGGTTGAAGGTCAAGGTCCAGTTGTTCTGTGCATGCCTCCTTGGGTCACCCAACCCTTGGAAAGAATACATCCTGTGACCGATTTCTGAGGCCGAAAATCTAAATGCCATGCTTGATTGAGGTGACTTAGTGTCCTAAATCTAGGTTGTATCTACCCAGGTGGAAGTTGTGGGTTTCAATCACACCTTAATATGATATTGAATGGTCGTTGGGAAATATCTCCCATCCTCTTGGGATATGCACCCTTCACCCCTCATTATAACTGATTATTCATATTGTTAGTATCCAGATACTAAATATTCAATTTTCTCCTGGTTGCAGGAATGGGGTTATTCCTGTAGCACCGAAAAGTGTTGTTCCAGAGCACTGGTATTGAATATGCTAGAAGTAGTGATGAGCTTTTAACTCGCCTCATTAGAGAGGAGGTATAGGAAGGGTGGAATTTCTTATTCCATACACCCTTGACATAGTGCTATGATGCCTTGATTGAGATATATTGGCCTTTGTACTAGTAAAATATGTTTAAAGCTGATATTAAGTAAGGATCATTGCGTGTAAACTAAAAGAAAGTTTTCTGGCAAAATAAAAATGGTATTATAAAGCCAATTTTGGTTTATATGGTAAAGTTTTATGCTATGGGTTTTATTTTACAGACTTAATGATTATTTTAGCAAATTTATTGGTCGAGATCCAATCTCCAACACCTGCCATCAAACACAAAATGAGTTAGCCACAACATTACCGAACACCAGTCAACAAGAATCCAAGCATCAAGAGCCTATAGAAAGCACCAAAGTGTCAAGTTTGAGAGGTAAGGAGGAATTACACAATGGACCAAAATACCATGCACTACACGTCATGAAGTTTGTAAACATTTGTTTATTTAGATGTTTACTCTCCATGCATGTGGGATTACCCCCACTACACAGAAGAAATAGAGCTCGATCTTAGTTACAAGTGTTGAAAATCGAAGCACCACCAGGATCTCCATAAGACGGTCAAATTCCAAGTATTGGGTAGACTAAAAACTAGGATTAAGATGTCGATTGGGAGCACAAAACATTCAATACCAAGTGTTAGAACAATGCCAAGTTTCTGGTTCATTCCAAAGCATTATCATATTGGTGTTTTGTTTCATAGCATCTAGTTGTCAAATAATGATGAAAGTGCTCCCAAGGCCGAGTGATTAGAGAGGAATTTTCAACAGAGGAAACCATAGAGAGAGAGAACTTCTTCGAAGAGATGTTGCAGAAAGGGAAAAGGAAGTTGTAAGGAAACGACACAGCTTTGAACTTTTTCAGGTTCTACAACAAGCAACATGACATTGGATGCATCTCCTCTTAGACCTGGTGTATCATCAAAGATCTCAAACATTGCCATAGATGCCACAAGATTACCTAGGGTCCATGAGATTATTATTTCCATCTATGCAATGACCAACGATGATCTCAGTGGATGAAGATATTATTCTCCAAGTGAATCTCAAAAGTCTTCTTCAGAGAGCAGTCATCCCCATTTAACTCTAGCATGGTGACAACAAATGAAAAGAGCATCATCAACAGATTTTGATCAATATTGTGTATCTATTTGGGCACTTGGTGGTGCAGTTGTTAATTGTATTTCTTGTGTTTTAAAATTGAGAATGGTTAAGACATTTAAGCCTGATTGGAGACTTGGTACATGCAGCTCCAGAAACTACTGATGAAAAAATTGAGAATTGTCTATAAATGAGATGCATGCATCTCTTTGAAAGATGATGGATGTCCCATGTCAGTATCATTGGAGGAGAAAGCTCGAAGGGGGGATTCAGTTTCTGAAGACCCGAGAGGGTTCAATAGAGATTAGGAATGCAGGGTTGAGACTCTCTTTATGATTGTAAAGCAGGAACTATTTCATTTTACACTCAAATGCTACAACCCTTTTGATGAGCAGACTTTCTCCTCTACTCTCATTCTTCCTTTTCTTACTTTAAAAAACATGTTATCTTTGTGATGCATTGAATATATCGTGTAATGTTGATAAGGAAGAGAAGATTTCACTGATTCTTTTCCCATTCCAAGACTTGTTTTTGAGTACCTTATTCTTTGTTTCTGAATGACATTTAGGATCAGGAATCTTCCTATGTGAGTGAACAGATTGGAAACTTGCATATGTATTTCTTCTTATGGTTTTATCTGCTTTATTAAATTGACTAGCATTGACTAAGTAAGTGTGATTGCAACTTATTTACAATCAAAGATTGATATTCTCTTTCTTCATTTACTGCTGAAACCTCCAACCTTTTCAAAAACCAATATACATTTATCCATAAAAACCATTGCAATAATTTGATGATGCCCTAGCATGCCCTTAGCAGTCAAGTGCAACTTTAGGGACTAATACATACCTTCACTAGCTCCTCTTCTGGTGGATTCATGCCCCACTATTGAGTGATTTTGGAAGGCCCAATGATTTTTGAGAAAAAGGAAAATAGGTCTATTAGGACACGTGCATTTTATTTTATTCCCCCAAGCAGATAAAATCCCAAACCATCTTACATTGTTACTTGTTCATGTATGATTACCACTGATTGATTACATATAGCTTTCAATGTACAATTATGAGACCCGAGAGATCTAGAATTTGATGAGAAAAATAAAACTAATCCAATGAATTTGAAAATAAACAAAGAAGAGAGAGATATAGAAGAATTTTCTCCACAAGAATGAATGTATTCACAATATTTTCTCAATATGTTGAAAATTACAATGAGATCAATCCAATATGTAGATAGGAATTGATCTTGTTGCTAATAATAGCAACTACCACTAAAAGCAATGTAAAAATAGCTAAAGCACATGACTAAAAATTTAAAATAGTTAACCCACACCTAACATGAGTATGCTAGGCTGAAAAGTGTGAGTTATCCATAACTGGCATGCAAAACATGCAAGTTTACTAAATAAAGGGGGTAAATCCCTAAAATCAAGAGACAATTTCCTTGATTTAAGGAGGAAGCACACTCTCCTTCATTTAGGCGTTTAAACTATGCATGGAGGTTGGAAAGGAGTCACTAATGAGTATTCTAATTAAATAACTCAATATTAACTCCATGTCAATATCCTTAAATTTAAGGAAAACTCCCTAAAAACAAGGAAAGTGTCTCCTACCCTCTCTAGAAAGTCAAATCAAGTGAGGAAAAATGCATTAACCAAGGTCTAGGTGACCAAGACAAGTAATACACCAAGGGAAGTTAGGATTATTCTCTAACATTCAAAACATTATTAAGATAGTCCACATTTACCGAAGAACTTGTTCATTTATTCTTCTCACTACCACTTGCACACATATACATATAGTCCAGAACCATATGGGAACCACAACATCCCCACCATTCTATACGTCTGAAAAATATCCCCCCAATATTGGGAGGTGTTTACAATTTGGATGACACATCAGCACAACTAGCACACACACCAATGAGTGCCACTATTTTAGGATTAGCTTTGCTTGGGTCCACCTCACTAGGAACCACTATCCAGAACAATCCACCCATCTATTAGCCCTTCCTCTTCAGGAATTAGCTCTCTAACCATAAACCACCATGGAAGAACCAAAAAACATACCATATATAATTTCATCCTCTTCTTCCCAGTTAGGAAAAACTTGGGCTCCCTCTCCTAGTTCTATTGGCCATCTACCACACACGGGGAGTAAGAAGAGAAACACCTAATATCAGCGCCCATGGCATGGGGTAAATGCTTGTACATATGGGGGAACTCATATTTCCCACCAGAAATACAATAAAACTAGTCATAGATGTACCACCCATGCATGGAATAATCACCCTTGCCCATTTTGTGAGCTCTATGGTCACCCAGCCCATCAGTTCCCTGAACTCACTCAAGAGCTAATCCAAGCATTTTGTTTGGAGCGCACACAAAAAAATAGACTTAGTAGTTCTCATTACATTACTTTGACATGCCCCCTCCCCCAAAATGAACCCTTTACTCCATTGGGTGATGTTCCATACACCTCAACATCATTGTTACCCCTCACATAGGTAACCCCCCATGAAACCCAATCTACCTCACGACTGATGCTCAATCATGTAGACTTGGGGGCACCCCTTCCACCTCTAGTACCACAATGTATACTAGACCCTGTGTTTGTCAGGAAAATGGAAGTGTATACCCACACCCATCATAGGACATCACTTTTGATTGGGATCATCTTATCCAAGCATGGCTCCCATCTTCTACCCCATTTCAAATCTAGGTCATCGTTAAAAACTTTACAATTTATCGATATATTATAGATGATGGGGAATCATAATGCATTATGTCCTCATCAACTTGGAAACAACTAGTCTCCCCTACTCTTATCCTATCGATGATTGAGTTAAGAGCCTTTGATGGTAGACTATGTTTCCCTTCGGGGATCTTACCTAATCTCCCCATTGAGTTAGGTGGTAAGACAGTTTTGATCAATGTTGTTGTCATGCATGGTCCAGTGGATTACAATATTATCTTGGGTCATGATTTCATTATACCATGATTGTTATCGTGTCTTCACTCTTTTGAATCATGAAATTCCCACATGAGGGATGCATCATCACCATCGATCAACTCTCCTACATTGATCCCCCTCCTCGGGATTCTCATAATATAATATCACATCATGTTTCTCACATTGAGTCCATGCACTATGTTTCCACTACCACTATTCATTCAACATCCACTCCAGCCAAAAATGAGCCCATTCCTCTAGAACCACCTCCTCACCACTTAGGCTTGGAGGCTGGGAAAATTCATTCATCCTTGGGGGAATCCATGCATGTTTCTTCCCCAAACCCCAGAGAAACCATGAAATCTCAACTACATTCTTCCCAGAAGATGAAGAATTATTTGAGGCCACTACTTCTTTCAATGATTCTAGTGATAAACTCCATCTAGGTTCTCCTATCCACTACTGGCAGGGTCTTAACAATTCAATTAGTGCACCCTCTAATATTATCTCCCTTGATAAGGTCATTACTCCCTCCCAAATAATATCATATCTTAACACTGATACGGATATTAGAGACTCTAGTTCCATGATGACCAATCATGCCCATATAGGAGATGTTGCCACACAGTTTCAAGTCCCAAACCCCCCAATAGATATTACACAAAATAATGGACCTGATACACTATTTCAGATCCTCTTTTATGGATGTCCAACTTTAAATTTCCTACTATTTTACCTTTGGTCCATAATCTTGGGTATTTGGAAATATCACAGTACAGGGGGTAGTACCACTTCCCACTTTGGTCCCATAAGACCTAGCTCTCGACACAACACCAACTCACAATATACCCTTCATGGGAACCATTATATCACCACCTTGTGTCTAGTGCCCCCAGACATTATGATATTACAAGCCACATGGCCTAATCAGAACGATCCACCAAGATATTTTCATTACTTCTTGTGGAAAGGCCCCCTTAGCCTTGGTTATTTTTAGTTCCCCCCATTAGGAAACCTGGCCTCCTTCAGGGAGTACCAGGAACTCATTCTTCAGTGGCCTCCTTCAAGGAGTGCCTTTTTCAGGAACACATCATTCCTTGGCCTCCATTAGAGAGGGCCTTGTTCGGGAACCCATGGTTACCTGGCCTCCTCCAGGGAGTGCCTTTTCCAAGAACTCATTGTTCCATGACCTCATTGAAAGAGTTCCTTTTTTTAGGAACCCATCAGTCCTTGGCCTCCATTAGAGAGGCCCTTGTTCGGGAACCCATGGTTCCTTGACCTCCTTCAGGGAGTACCTTTTCCAGGAACTCATTGTTTTGTGGCCTCATTCAAGGAGTGTCTTTTTCAGGAACCCATGGTTCCCTGACCTCCTTTAGGGAGTGCCTTTTCCAGGAACTCATTGTTTTGTGGCCTCCTTAAAGGAGTACCTTTTCCAGGAACCCATTGTTTTGTTGCGTCCCTTAGGGAGTTCCTTTTTCGGGAACCCATGGTTCCCCATCCTCCTTCAAGGAGTGACTTTCTCAGGAACCCATTGTTCCATGGCCTCCCTTAGGAAATTCCTTTTACAAGAACCCAAGGTTCCCTCACCTCCTTCAGGGAGTTCCTTTTTCCAAGAACTCATTGTTCCTCAACCTCCTTCAATGAATGTATTTTTCATGAACACATGGTTCCTTGGCATCCCTTAGGGAGTGTCTTTTTATAGGAACTCATCATACCATACCCTCCTTTAGGGATTACCTCTTCTAGGAACTCATTGTTCCTTGGCCTCCTTCCATGGGAACCCAAAATTTTCATCAAGGGGCCATTTTTCCCACCAATGTCAACATCTCAGGTACGATTGCTCACTATCATTTATATCAAATAACTGTCATATTTTCTTTATCATCATATATTTTTCACTTTGGCCATTTGATAATTTTGTGTGTAGGTACTTGGTACAACAATATACAACCCATTCAGTCTTGGACACCCTATGGCCCCTTTAGATATATGTTCAAAACTGGCATGCACTTATGCCCTTTGAAAATAGTTTGATATCCCAGTTACACCGATTGACATTTATCCTCAGGATCCCCACACTCGGCTTTGTGGTACCATCACCTCCATTGCATTCAGGTATCATCATCTGATAACACTCTCACCTCCATGAGTTGTCCCACATATATTTCCCCCTTGGCATATTGACACTCATGATGTTCCATCGAGTAGGCTCAGGATTCTTGGTAGTGTTACACCCCAAAGAAAGAACCTCATACTTCTTCATCGTCATCATGCTAACCACCCCATTGTTGACTCCCACATTTTGCTTTTTGGTTACATTAAATGCACCTATGCATTATCATTAACACTCCATATCATCCAACAATAATTGTCCATCTTCAATTCCATCCTCCATTCATCTACATGGTACATAAACACACCCATGGACCCCCCACCATTCATCAATTACATTCCCTACTTGTGTCCCACAAGGACAAGCCATACTTCATTGGGGAACCCATTTTTGTATATGTACTTTCAATCCCAATTATTCTTTATTTATTTGGTAATTCTATAAAGAACATTTCTGATTTCATCAAGTCAAATAGTTTTTTTCCATTGCAACCGATGGTGGTTTTTTTCCTTCGCATACAGTAACCCATGTCTCCCTTGGTTGTGGCATTGCACTCTCATCACCATATCTACAAATTTATCCCTATCATAGACCAAAATATTGACTTGCACTGATACCTCTATCCTCAAAATTTGTATTTTGTCCCCTCATCCACTGCTTTGTAGTTTTACACATTCATCAAAGTTTACCTAAATATATGGTCATCCCCCTGATACCAAATCATGTTTTATGGTTGTTTCCATCATCCCATTTTCCCAAACCAAGGGAATTTCTTGCATCCCCTCTAGTTTGAGCTTCGTCCATGTCACCAATTCATCCATAATAGTTCTTTGTACCATTTTGATTAATCGAATGTCAAGAATCCATGTGCTTCTTACAATTGCATCACCTTCCATGTCGACATCAATACAAGTTTCTAGGAAGGTGGCAGTATATTGGCTCTCATTCCACTATCAATGAGTAGTAACAGATGACATATAAAGATTCATCATTTCTTTTTGATGTCATTGATCCCCGTAACATTTGACTCCAACAAAGTATCATGTTATGGTGGGCCTTACTATGCGATCGTTGTAGTTTTTAGTAGCATCCAAATACCTCTAAATTTGATAAGCCATCAACACCTTCGATTCATTCACCACTCGATTCAAAGATACTTCATTCCATAGAACATTCATATGTCATTATTGATGCCCCCGAGGGCGATGCAAATATCCACTTCATCAACATTTTTCAGTTACACTCATATTGTTTTGGTTTCCTAACACGAGCATGGGGCATGCCCACCTCGTTTGTAAAAAGATACAACTTTACATTTAAGTTTTCAAATAATTTTTGACACTACTATGAATCCCCTCTTTCTTTGAAGGGATGTTCCTACTATCCCTTTTCAACAACATCTACAACTCTCTTATTGTTACAACAATTTCAGCAGAAAGAAACATTGGTGTATTTCAGCTATATGTATGCTCCAAACCTCACACATCAGGGGGCATCTGTTATCACCAAACAATTGCTCAGAAAAATACAAACAATGGATGAAAAAATCAACACAACATACTACCAATAATTATGGAAGGATCACATTCAATTTGTAAATATACCAACAAAACTATACAAAATGGTTCTAAAGTTTCACACGTATTCAACAAAAGAAGCACATGCACATCTGCATAGGCTAACACAATGTACGACACACATAGTACACAGAGTGCAAGAATGACAATCATCAAAATCACGCATATGTAGAAACGATGCATTGATGATTTTGGTAGGGCCTCAACCACTTTTGGGATGAAGTAGATCTCGATCATACCCCAAAATATCCCTAAAATTCCTCCTTGGGATCACTGAAAGGGATGGGAGGTACCTCCAAAGGTCTCCCATTCACACTTGTAACTAGTTAAAAACTATCTTTCCATCCTCCTATAAATAGAGGATCATTGTATGAAAAAAAAAAAGAGGAATCCAGAGCATTGTTATGTTGTTTAGAATTCTCTTGGAGAAATCCATCTTTCCCTTGAGCCATTAGTTTTGAGCTACTATAGCATTGAGCAAGCTTTACACCTCTTGTGAATCTAAGATTTGGGTATTTTTCACCATTGTAGACTCACCGTTGGAGAGTGATTGCTCTATTTTTGTTGAGGGATCAAAGGACCCTCCCTTAGGAGGAATAGGGGATTCATTGTCCCATATTTCTCCTCTTGGTGCACTCAATTCAAAGATTCAGTCCTATTGGGTAACAATTTCATGTGTTCAATTTTGTGCATCAATTATTTATGTTAGTTTATTTTGTTTCTAATTCTCGGTTGTTATTTTCTTGCTTTGTGTATTATTTTCTAACTTGCAGGTCCACTAAGTTGCTAACCATCTTTCTGTTATTCCTTGTTAGCTTACCAAGATAGTTAAGGGACTCTCTTTTGCTTACTCTTGTGACAAAATCCCCCAAAAAACATCAGGATTAAAAATGATAAAATATTTTAAATATACAGCCACATGATCGTAGAAATCATGGTTAGTTACCTCTTCCATCAATACTGCTGATTTTTTCTATTTTTGACTCTTGAATATGATGCTCAAGATTGACAATGTCAGTTACCTCTATGATACCTTTGAGAATCACAACGGAACTATGCTCTTGACAAAAATTTTGTTGTCTCATCATCTCTAAATAAAAAGATAAAAATTGTTCTTCTGAATCTTCCATATCACTTCCTTCAGAGGCATTGAGTAAAGGAGGACTGTTATAAAATTCTATATGGGTTGATGAAAAAATATGATCATCTGAATGACTTGAATACTCATTAGATATGGATGGATATTCATCAAATTTTGGAGCAGTAAATTTATCATTACACAAACTATTAGAAACATATGATATAATATAAAATGTACCAACAATGTGGTTGTCATTAGCTCCATCTAAAAAATTGTCCTCATGAAAATCAGCAATAAAGTTGATATCAGAATCATTCTTATACTCATAGCTAGAAAAAAAATTCACTGCATATAAAACATCATCTTGCTGATGTAAATTTTTTAGATCTTTGACAGTGGAAAAATATGATTGGCTAATTTCAAGATCTAGAGAAAAACATGAATCTAAAAATGATGCATCAACACACTGAAATAAATGAAAGTCCATATCTGATCTATGTTGTTCATACTCTTCATCCAGTGCATGTGCATCCACATCTTCGTCCCAAACATGATCTAAGATCTTTCCACAAGCTCGAAGGTTGTCCTCAATTTCCTCGGCATCTATAAACATTTGTTGGAATGTTAAAGATATCCTTTCTCTGAGGAATAAAGTTGTATAAGGATGATGATGAGATGTGGTGTAAAACACCCTAGCAGCAGCTTTATATGGTCGAATATCAATAGGCATACTGAGATAAAAGTTCAAAAATCTCCTATTAAAGATGAAAACGGTCTCATCCCTCCTCCTCTTCATGGAACTAAACTTAGAAAGGTATTGCTCATAATATTTTTTCTCACCCCAATATCTCAGGAAAAGATCATGAAAATCTTCCCATGATCTTATTGAATCATCCTTCAAGTTTCTAAACCATATCCTACCACCTCCATGTGAATACTTAGAGAATGTTCTCATAAACACATATTCCTGAATGATTTCAAATTTGTCTATGAGACATTCAAAGGCTTCCATGTGTTTCTCAACTATAACATGGTCTCCTCCATTAAACCTAGGAAGACACTCTAGAAAACTAGGAGGAAAAGCATGGAGGATAAATGGTATCTTTAGAGGTTTGTAACCCTGTTGGTTGTATTTGGTCTATGCATGGGTTGTAATACCCAAGGTTCGGTTCAAATATGACCAACAAATCCTCAAGACACCGACCCTTTTGGAATCACCTACTTGCACAGATGAAGTGTCACCTGAGGCATCTATCGGGGCTGCAAGAACCAAGATTTTGCAGCAGTAAGGGAAAGGTAGGTGAATGCATGAATCATGGTTCATTATTATAGCTTATGGATGTTCTCTATGATTTCATATATTATCACAGTCATTCATGAATATTGCAGCATAATAAATCCATAACTAATTATAGTTTTCGAAGTAAAGCACAATTCATAACTGCACATAAACAAGTAAAGAACGCAAGACACAATATCCTCTCTAAATTATTTCTTTATTCATATTCTATTTTTTCCAACTATCTATTACATTCATAAGATTTGCATAACATTGAATCTCCTCTACGCACCCCCTAATCTCCCAATATTACATATTTATACCCAAAATCTATGCCTTCAATCCCTATTATCCCAAAATAGTCTATTACAATGCATGCCTTGGCTAGCTTCAGTTAACTGGATGTTTGCATTCTTCTACTTTTCGTCGCTTCTTTTCTATTTCTAGAAAGGCGCACTATCATCCTTTGCACTTTCTCCTCTCACTCACTTACTTTTATTATTTTTTCCATGTGCTATATTCATTCTACGCACTTTCCTTCCTTCTGCGTCCTTTCTACCTTCTGCGCACTTTCTTCCTTCTGCGTGATTTCTTCATACTTAGGTTTTTCTCCCAAAATTGCATCCAAAACTTACTATCCAACAAGCCCCCTCATGTGGCATGTCAGGCGTGCTCTGTAGTTGCAGATTCTGAATCGCTTCATGACTTCACCAATTTCCAACAATTGTTCCTCCATAGTGGCCTCTATAACCATGGGAACTTCTGGTACTTGTTTGTATAATTGTTGGACAACGATCTACATTTTCTGTACCATAACTTCTATGTCATCCTTATCTTTTTGGGCTTTCATTGATTTCTCCTTTGCGCCCTCTTTTGAATCAGAATTTCCTCCATTCTTCCTTCAATCTACTTCTTTTGTTGTAGGGTCGTATCATATTTTGCCTGTACTTGGGTGCTTTCATCCCTCATTCTGGCCAAGTCTCGGTGCATAACGTAGCCTCGATTATTTATTTCCTTTGCCAACTGTGATTGGATTTCCTGTACCCTTTGGATGGTTAGTCTGGAGATGATGATACTAAGTTGGCCCAATGTCACAATTAGTTCCTACAATTCGCCCACTGGAAACTTGAGTGAATCCACCTCAAGATATATATTTTTATGCTCCCCTAAGGGTTGTATTAGTGTTTTGTTCACACTGGCCTTTGTTGTCCTTGGTTGGTTTTGTTGAGGGGTAGTCCCCTATCTTGGGGTCTTTCACAACACACATTGTTTCTAAGAGTTGTTGAAGGAGTCCCAACTGATCCTGAACCTTGTTTTATTGGTCCTCATTCTTTGTGGTAGCTTCTCCCCATGGTTACTCGGTGGAATCGTGGATCCGATATTCAATCTGATCCATATCATCATCAGTCAAAATATAAGACATTTCTTGTCATTATACTTTATCTTTATTTCATGTCCCTCCTTTCTATTTCGTCTCCTTATATTTTCTTTTCAGTCACACTTCAGGGAAGTTCGATTAGCCAGGGTGCTTTTCTGTGCCATTTTTCTGATCCTCTTCCTCTTCCTCTCTTTTCCCTTGGTCTTCATCCTCTTGTGAGGACCCTGGCTTGTTGGATGGATTCTTCCAGTCATCCCCCCAATCATTGATTATGGAGTGCACCTCGTCCACTGTCAATTGGTAATTGGTTGGAAACTCCTGTCGTGATGGATCCTTTTTGGCTTGCACATACAGATGGTGCATGCCGGATCAGAAGCGTGCGATGTCCCTATAGGCAATGACTGCTTCCTCTAGAATGTGAAATGTAGTCTATACCACCTTCATGATGAACTGCAAGTATGTCTAAAAAGTGGTGTTGGTGTTAGTTTACCGTCTCTTGATGGTGGAATGCCAAAGTTGGCATATGTAGCAACAAATGGGTTGCGACCTGAAACCTGCATGCACTGGTAAAATGTGGGCTCCTACCATCTGAATAGTGTAATAAAAATAATTAGCCACACATAGTAAAATTTCTCTCCCTTCTCCTAGGCCTATGTACAGTCCTGCAAAATATTGGTTAACAAGAAAAGTTTCCCAGATCATTTGAACAACCTCTTTGCATCTTTCTATGGCTGAGATGATTGTCGTTGGTACCTCATCTCTGCGAAATTTACATAGTAGTTTGCACAAAAAAAGTTGTCTCATAAACCTGACCTCTTGGTCACTGATGCTCTTCACATCTAGACCTTGTTTTCCTATGAATGTGTCATACTTGTATTTTATGGCCTCGGAGAGGGCTCTCTCTCCCATTTTGAGGAATAGTAATGATGGGTCTTTGCCTTACTTTCTAAACCTTGTGATGCACACAATTAGTGTCATATAAATTGAAATGGGGGGATCTAGCCAAAGATTCCCCCCATGGACACAACTGAGATGTACCTAGACACAGTCATTGATTTCGTTACTTCATCTGAAATGTGGAATTTTGAACAACTTGAGTATCATGTCTTTTTCCAATCCCAATGCCCATCCATGTGCTTCCACCCAAGTTTTTCTTGTACTGACATCGGTCTTTGTGCATAAATATTGATCCCTGGCCAACTCAGGGAAGGTTGAACCACCTCTTCTACCTCCTCATTGTAGATTTTAACCTTGTACAATTATTTACTACAAACATATTTTCAGTAAAAGAACATAAAATATACAATGGAAAATACACACATAACACAAATATTTTTTCCCTGGAAACCCAAACCGGGAAAACCAACATATTATATATTCATTCATAGTGATACATTGTTTACAATAAAATATACATATAGAAGTCAATGGCATCCAAAACCCTAACCCAATGAAATGGATTAGTCAACAACCCTAATTCCTTAACTGAAAATAGAAAACCATTGGAAAAAAACATGTGTAAAAAAACCACCCAACAATGGACATAAAAATCGAGGCGACACAAAAAACGAGACAAAAATATGACATGTTTCCCGAGGAAAAAAAAAATTCTCAGGGGAGCTACCCATGAACCCCTGCGCAATGGGGATATCGCCCCCCTACGCGCCCGACGCATCGTAGAAAACACTATAGCTAGTCTGGAAAAGAATATAAAACATACCCAAGATTATCCAACTTGTTGTTTTCTTTGCATACATGGGGTTACAAGGTTACATAATCAACAATCCAAGGAAACAATGCCCATGGATCCTCTACACCAAGAGAACTTCTCAGTTCTCATATATTTTGTTAATGAATATGCAACATTATTCAAAGTGTCCACCTTCATCCACAACAATTTCTTTTCTTCAACCAAGTCTCTCACAAAGTGATATCGAATATTAATATGCCTTGTCTTTGAATGATAAGTCGGGTTCTTCGCCAGAAAAATTGCACTCTAACTGTCACAATCTATCCTTACAACGTTTTGTACCAACCCAATACCTGAAAACAATATTTGTAACCATATTGCTTCCTTCGTTGCATGAGTGGCTACCATGTATTCAACTTCTGTAGTTGAAAGTGCCACTACAGCCTGTCTTTTTCTCATCCAAATGATTGCTCCTCCAAACAGGTTAAACACATACCTGCTTGTAGATCTCCTATGATCCATATCTCCAGCCTAGTATGCATCCACAAAGCCATGTATGTCCAACACTTTTTCCAATCTTGGACTTCCTTGGTAGCACAATCCATAGCTAGAAGTGCCACGCAAATACCTAAAAACCCTTTTTACTGTTGTCCAATGCTCCTTCCCTAGTTTTGACATATACCTACTTAAAACTCCGACTGCATGTACAAATTCTGGTCTAGTATAGACCATTGCATACATCAAACTTCCAACTGCACTCACATATGGAACATGATACATGTACTCCTCTTCCTATGTCTTGGGACACTGATCCGTAGATAAATTTACACCAACAAGAATAGGGACCTTGATCGGTTTACATTCCTTCATATTAAGCCTCTGTAATATTGTCTCGGCATATTTTCTTTGATTTAACTAGAGTTTCCTCTTTTTCCGATCTCTTTTAATTTCCATGCCCAAAATGAAATTTGAAGCACCGACATCCTTCATGTCAAATTTAGAGGATAATTGAGTTTTCACATCCTGGATAATCTCCTTGTTGTTTCCTATCAGCAACATGTGATCCACATACAAGACCAAATAAATCAAATGATCACCAATTAATTTAAAATACACATAGTGATCCTCTTTTACTCTTTTGAAGCCAAGTCCCGGCACATAAGTATCAAGTTTTTGATACCACATCCTTGGTGATTGTTTTAAACCATACAGGGACTTTTTCAGCTTGCATATCGGCTCCTTGTTTCCTTTCACAACAAAGCCTTCTGGCTGCTTTATATAGATTTATTCTTCCAGATGCCCATGTAGGAATGTTGTCTTCACATCCATCTGTTCTACATCAAAATCAAATGCAACAAAAACAGATAACGGAAATATTATAGGATTTAACTTGGAAACATGAGAAAAAATATCACCAAAATCAATTCCCTCAACCTGGGAATAACCCTTTTCTACTGACCGAGCTTTGTGTTTCTCCACTTTTCCTTCTACATTCATCTTATTTTTAAATACTGATTTTATACCAATGGGATTTCTTCCAGTTGACAACTCCACTAGATCCCAAGCCTCATTCTTATCCAAGGCTGTCATTTCTTCATCCATGGCCTTTTTCCATAGTTTTCCATCCTCTAAATCCACTGCCTCCCTGAAAATTCTAGGATCATCATCAGTAATAGACAAAGCAAAATTTGAATGGAAATCATATGGATTATACATTTCCGATAGCCTTCTTTCTCTAACCAATCTCCTCAATATTGAAGTATGAGGATCTTCTGATTCTGATTCTTGTTCTTTTGTAGAGTCTGATTCATCATCCTTTAAATAAAACTCTATTTTCTCTAGTTCTTCTTTACTTGGTAGGACTTCTTGTTTAACAACATCCTTCACTTCTCTAAATACTCAATAAAGATACACTTTTCATCCTTCTTATCTAGCTTACTCATGTTTTCCTTTGGAATATGAGCATAGGCCTCACATCCAAATACCTTGAGATGTCTGAGAAAAGGTTTGTTACCAGTCCATACCTCTTGTAGAGTCTTATCATCCAACGTCAATGAGGGTGATTTGTTGACCAGGTAACATGCAATACCCACTACCTCTGCCCAAAATTATTTCCCTAACCCGACACCACTGAGCATTTTCCATCAGTGTCATGTTCATCCTTTCTGCAACTCCATTCTATTGAGGTGTATATGGAGTAGTATTTTTCCTTGATATACAACACTTCTCACATAATTCTTCAAATTCATTCCCGCAGAACTCTCTGCCATTATCTATCCTCAACACTTTAATTTGTTGCGTTCTTTGATTCTCAACAAGAGCCTTAAACTCTTTAAACCTATCAAAGAATTCAAATTTGTTCTTGAGGAAATATATCCAAGTATTCCTCGAGAATACATCTATAAATGAGACATAGTACAAATATTTTCCCAATGATGGAACCGACACAGGTCCAAACACATCACTGTGAACTAGCTGTAAAATTCCTTCTTCCCTCATTGCACCAAAGGGGAATCTTACCTGATTCTTCTTTCCATATACACAATGTTCACAAAAATCAAAATCTAGAGAGCAGTTAGACATACCTTCAATCATACCTTTACCGTGTAGTAGTCGAAGACCCTTCTCTCCAATATTCCCCATTCTTTGATGCCACATCATAACCTTTTCTCCAGAGAATGTAGGAGTTCTTTATTCTTTAAATCCAATATTAGGAACAATTGAACTATTACACCCATCACTAATAGTGCTTCCTTGCAGCTTATACAAAGTTCCAAACCGAACTCCCTTCAACAATACAATTTCTCCTCAAACCATCCTACAGGTTTCCTTTTCAAATATTGTTTTTACCCCTGCATCTTCCATTTTTCTTACAAAAATCAATTTTTTTGCCAATCCTGGGATGTGTAGAACACTAGGTAGTGTTCTAATCCTTCCATCTATGATCCTCAACTTGAATTTTCCTCGACCTATGATTTTGGTTGTCGATCACCTAGGAAAACATTACCTCCATCATACCTTTCATATTCACAAAGCCACTCCCTGTGGGGATTCATATGAAACGATGCACTTAAGTCAACCAACCATGCTTCATGATCTGCATGTGTGCTTGAATAATCCAAGTACACATCCCCTCCTTCTTCCTTAGAGGTCTTTTCTTTAGTAGAAGGAGATTCTTCAGATCCCTTATTTTTCTGAACTTTGGATCTACATTGCTTCTTGTAGTGCCCTTCTTTGCCACATCTCCAACATACCTTTACAAAATTTCCAGGAGACTTAGATCTTCCCTTAGACTTAGATATCCCACTTGAGGACTTAGATCTATTTCTTTCCTGGGAGTGTCCTGTTGCAAATAATGCATATGTGCTTTGTCCTTCCATGTTCTTTTGTCTCATCTCCTCCGAAAACAAGGATGAGACCACTTCATCAAAATTCAAGGAAGTTGTATTACTACCTATGGCCACAACCAAACTATCCCATGAGTAGACTCAGAAAATAGTAAACTGATACACTTATCTTCATCTGAAATTTTAATCTCAACATATACTAACTGACTTACCATAGTATTGAAGGCGTTCAAATGCTCTGCCACTAAGTCTCCATCTCTCATCCTCAGGTTATACAACTTCTTTCTCAGGAATATTTTATTTACTAGGGACTTAGACTGATACAAATTCCCCAAATTATCCCAAAAATATTTGGTTGTAGCTTCCTCTGACACATTCAGTAATACTAAATCTGGGAGACAAAGTCGGATTGTGCTCTTCGCCTTCCGATCCAAATTTTTCCAGTGATCTGTTGAAGTTCCTATAGGTGCAGTACCTAGATCCACTCTGATCCACTAATCTCTTTCCACCACCGTATATTCCATCTTGATCTTCCACGGCTCAAAACGTTTCCCATTAAAATTCTCGATCTCCATTTTTGAACTGCTCAACATTTCTTTTCACCTGAAAAATCAATACCACAGATCTCTCACTGTAACAAGGTTTATCATAGTCCAGAGCCAAACCCCTGACCATAAAGGCATCCCCCTGAAGCCAATAATTGCTCTGATACCAAATGTAGATTTTAAACTTGTACAATTATTTACTGCAAACAAATTTTCAGTAAAAGAACAAAAAATATACAATGGAAAACACACACATTACATAGATATTTTTCCCCTTGAGACCCAAACTAGGAAAACCAACATATTCTATATTCATTCATAGTGATACATTGTTTACGATACAATACACATATAGGAGCCAACGACATCAAAAACCCTAACCCAATGACCTGGATTAGTCAAAAACCCTAATTCCTTAACCAAAAATAGAACACCATCTTCAAAAACCATGTGTCGAAAAAACGCCCAACAATGGACATGAAAATCAAGGCGACACAAAAAACAAGGAAAAAATGCAACATGTTTCCCAAGGCAAAAAACAATTCTCGGGGGCGTTGACCCTGAACCCCCGAAGGGGGGGCCTAGCGCCCCCACTTCAAACCCCCTCTACGCACTCAGTGCAATGTAGAAGACACTATAGGTAGTCTTGCAAAGAATATAACACACACCCAACACTCATCTATTGGTTGCTTTGATTGTTTCCTTACTGTTGTGAACGGTCCTCCTAGTCTCGGTGGCACCATTTTCTCTGTATGATAGACTTGTGAACGAAATATCTATGTTTGTGTGGGTTGTTGTAACTTGTCTTGGGGAAATCGGCAACAATAACAAAGAGTTTCCTTTTCTTACGGTGTTTTGTTTGTTTGTGTCAAGTAGGCCTGTCATATCCCACCTTAACTGCCTTGTCCAATCTAATGTCGAAGTTGGTAATTGGGAAACTAAATGCTCCTTAATTGCCAAATCCTCCTTATGATTCTCTTTTCATACTGATAATCTATCCGGTACTTCCATTGGATTTCCTTATTTAATGCTTATACGACACTTTTATGGTGTGTCACGTCTGTTGCCTAGTTGTCATTTCCATGCCTGACTGTTGTTTAATAGTCTTATCATGGCCAACCTGCATAGTGGTTCTCTTTTGTCCCATTTGTAACCTACGTAGTCGGGCATGTCTGTATATTTTCTTTGAACTTGATGCAATGTTGCCTTTGTATGTAAGTATCCGCTCATATGCACAAGTTTTGATACCATGGTATTTCAACACTTTTTTTCTTCCTATTGCTACTTTTTATTTCTTTTCTTTCATTTTCTACTTTTTATTGGGATTTTCTTGTTTTTATTTATACTATGGTACACGTACTATAATACAAAGGTTCTAGCATAGCCCATATTACTGTGCAGACTATCAACTATCTCGATAGAGTTTCAACTGACTTCCGTTCACCATTCCTTCCAGGATTTGTCCATCCAAGGTATCCAATTGCGCAACACCTATCTAGGTTATCTGTTGGATCACATAAGGACCTAACTAGTGCATGCAAAACTTCCCTGGGTACTGCAGATACTTTCTTTCATAGATTAATACCAAATCGTTGACTTGAAATCTCTTTATTTTAATGTGACAATTGTGTCAGGCCTTCTCTCTGGATTTCTGAACCTGCTAATGGAATCCTGTAATAAACCGGTCCTCCTCAATATTAACTAAATGTTCCAATCTATCCTCTATTGTGCCAGTATCAAAGAGCTCAATGATTGCTGCAATGTGCGGGCTAGGTAGAATTAACTTCATTGGCATCACTGCTTCTTTTCCATAAAACAACTGGAAAGGTGGCTGCCCTGTCAGATTCGTATTGCGGGGATGCATAAGTCCCAATGCTATCTTCCAACATTGCATATGTTTTTCAAAGCATTCTCCAAAATATTATTAAAAGATTCCATTGTGCCATTATCCTAAGGGTGATATGGTGTACTCTTTTGATGATGAATATCAAACTCCTCCATTAATGTTGCAATGGATATGTTCAGAAAGTGTGTACCTTGATCACTAAGTAAGATGCATGGGTATTGAAACCTAGTGACTACATTCTTGAATAGAAACCATGCAACAATCTTTGTAGTGCAATCAATAACTGGTGTTGCTTCTACCCACCTAGTTAAGTACTCTATCGTAGTAATGATGTATCGATCTCCTAATCTCCTTTCTTGTGGGTTGATCGGACCCACAAAGTCAATGGCCCACTTATTGAATTCTTGCAACGTAACTTGTGGATTTAATGGAATTTCATCGCGCCTAGATGGTTTACCCACTCTTTGACATACGTGGCAAGACTGAAAGT
This sequence comes from Picea sitchensis, assembly GCA_010110895.2. Taxonomy (NCBI): domain Eukaryota; kingdom Viridiplantae; phylum Streptophyta; class Pinopsida; order Pinales; family Pinaceae; genus Picea; species Picea sitchensis. The sequence goes on from SNQJ01S0028886.1 coordinate 133,233, forward strand.
ACTCCTTCGCATATTTGTGCAGTGTGGGCCACCAAAGCCCTACGCATAAAATTTTATGTGTCATTTCTTTTCCTAAGCAATTTCTTCCAACAATCCCATAGTGCACTTCCTCCAGTATAATCGACCATTCATGTTCCAGTACACAACGCCTCAAGATTCCATCTTCCCCTAATTTATATAAGTTCCCTACAATCAACTAATAGTCTGTTGCTTTCACTACCAATTGTTTCTTCTGCGCAACTGTCATTTCAGAGGGGGCCACACCTATATTTAGAAACTCCATAATTTCTGTGAAGTAATCATTGACCATCCTTACTGCAAATAACTACACATATGGGAAATTATCATCTAAATTACCTACATCCTCTCCTGTCAAAATACGTGAGAGATGATCTGGTCCTGCATTCAACTTTCCTATTTTTACTATGATCTCAAATTCATATTCTTGAAATAATAACAACCATATACATATCCTTCCTTCTAAGACATGCTTATTGACTAAGTACTTCAAAATTCAAAATGGTATTTATACATCTTGAAGTGAGACCCTAGTAAGTAATGTTTGAACTTATGGAGCGCATAAACTATGGCCAATCCTTCCCATTTTGTAGTGGTATAATTATTTTTAGATATAGACAACTTCCTACTTGCAAACGCAATTGGATGATCGATGTCTCCTTCTCATGGTTATGAGAGTATTGCACCCAATGCTATGGATGATGCATCTACATGTACATGGAACTCCTTGTTCCAGTCTGAAAATATTAAAATGGGTGCGGTGACTAGTCTATGTTTCAGTGTGTCCATCCCCTTTTGGCAGTCCTCATTCCATTGGAACTTGGTTTCCTTCTTCAGTAACTTCTCCATGGGTGTTGTAATATGCGCATACCCTTTGATAAAAAAATTGTAATAACATGTATGACCCAAAGTTTCCCTCATTTGTATGACTGATGTCAGAGGCTCCAACTCCATAATTACTATGATCTTGGCTGGGTCAACCAAAAGTCCTTGTTTTCATATTACATGTCCTAGTAGTATTCCAAATGGTGCAAAAAAGATACATTTTTTCAGGTTCAGTGAAATATGACATTGTCTGCATTGATCTAACATGAGTTGAAGAAATTCTATATGATCTTGTAGTAGATTGAACGTCATCCAATCATCTAAGTAAACTTCTAATAATTTATGTATGAACTCTTTGAATGCATCCATTACTACTCTAGAAAGCACCAAAGAGGCATTCTTCAATACAAAGGGCATCATCATGTACTAATAACTGGCCCACTCTATTGCAAATGTGGTTTTGTGTCTATCCTCCTATGAAATTTTTATCTGATGGTATCCAAAGAATCCATCTATAAACAAATACATTTCTTGACCTCCTACATTCTCCAGTACTTCATATGTGAATGGTGTTGGGAATGGGTCATGTAATAATTATTCATTCATCTTCCTTAGATTCACGTAGATCCTAATCCCTCTGGTATTCTTGTCCTGCACCACCATTGGGCTAATCCATTTGGATTTTTTGACTGGTTCAATGATTCCTATGTCGAGCATCCTGTCTATTTTATCCTTAACCTTCTCCTTGTACCTCGGGTTCAATCTGTAAGGTCTCTGTCATATTGGCTTAGCTCTAGGTTTTAGTGGAATATTCATCTACCTAAGTCTCCTTCTATCCCTTTCATCTCTAAGAATGTGGTTGGAAATAAATCCTAATATTCCCGTAATAAGTCTGCAAGCTTCTCAATTATCACATCGTTCCAATAGTCTCCTATCTGTGCAAACTTAGGATTCTCTATGGTCCCAATGTTGACCTTCTTTGTATTTATAGGTGGTGTGTATGTTATTGGATAAATCCGTAAGTGCAGACACAAACCGATCTCCCTAGATCCACCTGAATCTAGAACAAAGCAAGACAAAATAATACTCTTTCCCTAGATTTCGACTATTGAATGAACTAGGAGGCAAGAATCATGAACATACCTTATGATCGCTTCCTTTGGTCTTTTTTGTTCCAGCTTCACTTCAAAGTTCTTATGTCGTCAAGACCACAACAATACAAACCAATCGAAGTGAAGACAACTCAATATATTCAACAGTTAATCTATGTATATGATCAAGGAGTTATACAATAAAGTAACATTGGCTTTATGGGAAAGGGACATATTACTGTATTATATTGATGGAAAGAAAAGATTACAACTTGAGCCTTGATGTTGTAAACCTCCTTTCGATGGCCCTTAGCTCTGACACACACACTTTCTCACTTGCATGAAGAAGATCAACCACCTTTAATAAACTTGCTGGAGTTCTCTAGCTGCTGTAGTATCAGTCCTTCACACAATCTTCCACTAATTCTCCAATAAATCTCTTGCTTGTTTGTTGCTAACCTTTTCCATGAGAATCCCCTCAATATATAAGAGAGAATGAATTAGTTACTTGGATAGGAATGATCCCAAAATATCAGGAAAGCTAGTACTTAGATAACCATTTGAATGCCATCTCATCCTTCTAGAAGATTCCCTTCTAGAAGGTTCGAGAATCCATCTTTTTCCCTTCTTTAGAAAGAGTTCGCACCCTAACAGTTAGAAACAGTGCAAAATTATCACACCCTGGCTTAAGGCAGCCTGCGATAATCATGCATTCTCGCAGGCAAATGTATTGGCAGCATGCGAACCTTCCTTAAAAATGTGATTTCTGGATAAAGATGAAGGTAACTTTTCTCAGAAGAAAGTTCTAATGAAGAGCCTGAGTACCCCATCATCAATACATCATCATGACGACCAAAATTATGGGTAACAGAATGCCCCCCAAAGTATGAGGTTGGAACTAGTGATAGCCGATAGACTTTGTAAGCTACATGTGTATGTCGAGAACCAAGAGCACATCTAATCAGAAACCTGCAAACACCCAAGCATATGCAGAATATTATATATACCAATTCTGAGGTAGGCATTCCCATACTCAGATCATAGACTGATAACATCATAAACAAAGGTCATGGCCACCAATCATACACTGTGGATCCATGCCATCAAAATATAGCATAGCCACCTGAATACACTATGGATCTATGCGAGAAATTTCAAATCAAGACGACATAGCCACGAAACATACATAGTGGATCTATGTGTCGCAAATTATACATACTCCATCGCAACCTGGATCACAAAGATACAAAGATAATATCTAGGGTCTTCAATATCATTGCCCGAAGT
>SNQJ01S0028886.1:143298-161026 GCA_010110895.2 Picea sitchensis
TTCTGGGCCGCACGAGCATGAGGATTGAAAGCCAACTTCTTAACAACACCTTTAGGGGGTGGTTGCAGAACTGTATCAAGGCTCATTCGTTCGAGATGAAGAGGACCGTTTGTAGGTGGAGTCGGTGGAGAGGGCTGCACCAAAGTAGGAGGTAAATCATCAACCTTCTCCTTAGCTGGAGAATAATCTTTGGCTCTAGTCGTGAGTGCAATGTTGTTGGGCTTAGAATCACCAGTACACATCAAAACATAAGATGTGGTAGAAGTAGATGGTTGATCATGGATGACCAGCTGAGCCTGTTGTTGAGATGGGAAGGGTTGTGACAAGACTGCCGGCGTAGATGGTTTTGAGGTTCCTTGAAGGAACTTAGTAACCTCGGCACGTCGTGGACAATCCTTCGTGTAGTGATCGTCACCACAGATAAGGCAAGGATAGCAGGGTTTGTGCTTATTCCGATCTTCAACAGGAAGGGTTTTAGTTTTCTCAGTTTGATTATTATTTTTTCCCTTCTTATTCCTGCCTCTCCCTTTCTTTGATTTATTTTTACCGGTCGGTGTAGATTGAACAGCATTCACCTCAGAAGTTTTACCGGCGGAAGTGGCAGGAGACGGAGCATTTTGAACATTAGAATATGTATATTTAGGGGTTGTTCTTGAAACAGAATGCGAGTGGGCATGGGTAGTACCAATCACATCGTCAGCTGCATGCGAAGCAGCTGGAGTAGTTAAAGTGCTGGAAGCACCAGGACGAGGTAATTCAAGTAGAAAATCGTAAAGTGTTCCCATTTGCGAATAAATGAGATCAAGATATTGAGCACGATTGATAGCCTTCTCCTCCATAACAAAACCACCCATGGAAATGCCTTTACCAATTTCATTCACGAAGGATTTCATAAACCATTCTGCCAGTAACTGATCAGGGAGTTCAAGTTTAATGAGACGTCGTCTCCTTTGCCACTCATGGATATGATCAGATATATGAGTGCCTTTAGTCTGTTTGAAGGAAGCCAAAATCTCAGTCCCAGTATCGTAACGGATCGATAACTGGTAATGTGTAAGAAAATCCATAGCTAGAGTGTTAAAATCAGAGAAGAAACCTCGTGGCAATTCAATATACCACTTCGCAGCAGAACCTGTAAGGGTTCGTTGAAAAATACGTAGACGAATAGAATCATCCATCAATGAGTTGGATGAACACCATAGATGAAAAGTCATAACGTGATTATTCGGGTCCTCTCCCACTTTGCCATCGAATTTCAGAATGTCCGATGGAAGCTTGGCTGGAATAATGGGCCATTGAGGAGAGTGACGAATAGGATCATTTAAAATCCTAGACAAATCTGGCAAATCCAAAGTAGCAAGAAAAGGCAACTGCCGATTCACTTGTGGGTACTGGTGACTTTGGGGTGGAATCCCCGTGGGCAAACCAGTAGGACCGTATGCAGTCTGCCCATAGTGGGAATACCCTGGCTGATTCGGTGGTGGTTGGAGAGGATAGTAATTCCAAGGATGGTAACCTTGAGTTTGAGTAGGGACCTGAGGTTGAGTATTTTGACTCTGACCCCAAATAGGATTAGGTATACCTGGATATGGTTGGCCTATAGTAGGGACAGTTTGCTGCCCCCCAGCATTTTGAGGAAAGTTTTGTAGAATCTGATTCCAATACTAGGCCAATTCAGGAGGTATGTTTTGTCCAAAAGGTGAGGTTGGTCCCCCTATCATAGGTTGTGTGCCAACCGATGGTTGTGTAGTAATTGGATTGTGACCAGTAAGAGGAAATTGAATCATACCACTTTGTCCACCAACGATAATCTGCAAGTTTGGTGCAACAGACGGAATAGTGCCACTAGGATTAGGAATGCCAAAAGGAAATTGAGGGAGTGTCAGAATAAAACTAGGAATATGATGCCCAGGAAAAGGAGGACCACCTGGAGAACTGGCTAGGGTTTGCGGAGGTGTTGGATTAGAAGCATTCAACAAAGCATTCAACGCATGATAATCGGGTGGTAATGTCGGGTTGACATCAGGCATTCGCTGGGTATTGATAGGAGCAAGGCTAGCTACAGTAATTGCGGTTTGGACACTCGTAGTATTCGCGAGATGAGCCATCTCGGGGGGGGAGAAAAAAGTGATAAGTAGTAGTCACCAGTGTAGTTTCTGTCTCAGAAAACACCGGAGGGTTGATTTCGTAGACTGTAGGTGATTCAGTACCAAAAAGGACTCATCGGAAATCACCTGACCAAAAAGGATCTTGGCCTACTACACCGGAAGAAGGCCCAACGGTCGATTCAGAATATGTAACAACTACTTCTTCAGAAGAATTTAATCGCACAAAAGGTCGTTCACCACGACGAATGCGATAGTCCTCTCTAGTATTGGTAATTTGAAAAGGTTCTAGAGAGTCAGTTGATTCTACTTGTGGTGTGGTGACAACTGGGATGTCACTTGTTTCCACGTGTGGTGGAGTAACAACTGGGACTTCACTCTGATGAGGAGAGCCCTCAGGTGTACTGGTAGGCAAAGGTTGAGAACCATCCAGAGGTTTTGGAGATAAACCTTGCATTCTACGTGAACGATGTGGGGGAGCAATTGTAAATGAGTGACAAGCTCCGCGACGAAATTCCTATGGTCAACTTCGAGAAATAAACAACACACACTAGTAAACAAAATATAGGAAGCAATCACCAGGCAAACAAGACCTTCTAATATCAAAGCCACTAGTTGGTGATGAAATCCAACATCGCAACAATGAGACGAGAAGGGGTGGGGATAGAGTGGAAAAGTTACGCTGACGACCTGCTTAATGGACTTACACCCTGGTGCAAGCTTCCACACATAATCGTGGGTATACCCTCCAAGGAGCTCGAGTAAGTTTGGTCAACGTCAATTCCAGGTACCGTGAAGACTTTCCCCTCCATAGTCACCTTGGGTAAGAACCTAGAGAGATAAGCCACTAAGGTCACCACAAACAATAGTAAAGCCTGGGGGAACAGTCGTCAGTCTGATCCACACGCAAGGGCAGGGCATCTAACCTGAAATCAACTCAAAAGGCTTCCACTCATCATTGTGGGTATACCTCAGAGTGATCCTCGTAATACATGCAATCTCTACATTGATGTCAACAAAGCAGGGTGAGTAACTCTGCCAACACCAATGCGACCTAGTGCTTGACCCTTGTGTTAGAAGGGCTTCCTAGGACAATATGTTGCAAATAGAATTTAACACTCCCTAACTCAAGATGCTATTGTGTGTTTTGAGCTTTTGGAGAGTGTATCTCTCTTCCTACTCCAAATCACTAGCCTAGCTAAATGTTGGTGTAAAAGAGCCCTAGAAAAGAGTTACTAGATAAATTTTAATATTACGCAATGTTTTTAAGAGCTGTTGTTTACTCAAAGGTAATGGAAGTGAAACTTATGTTGTATGACTTTGACCCAAATAAGGCAAGGATGATAATGAAAAATAACAATTTTCGTTCAGTGAATCCTATATATGGGAGAGAGAGAAAGTTTTAGAAATCAACCCTGTACTATAATGCAAAATTTCCTTTCAAATGCCTTCACAAACAAACGTTCATCAAATGACAATGCTCTATATGTCTTTTTCAAATACTTCAACAATCTCTAAAATTTGATTTTCAAAGTTTTCTAAAACGAAAAGAATTTTTGAAACAAAAACTTGTTTGTTCACTTTTCAAAAAGGACTCAAACTATGACAGTTAGAGTACGAAAATCAAAATAGAAAGAATCAAACAATAACAACCCAATCAACTCTTTCAATGAAAGAAAAAACAAAGAGCAAACCAAATAGTCTTCTCAATGCAAATGAAAATGTTCTTTCAAACCAATACGCAAATGAGAAAAACCAAGTACTCAACTTTCAACCAATCACTAGTCCTCAACTAATCGAACACACTCAGAATCTGAAGTCAGAGAGAATGGTTTTACCAAGAAGAGTCAAGATATGAAAGTCAAGACACAAAGGACAAGAAAAAACCTTGAAACCCTAAAAATGTTCACGCATGCAAACTAAAGCAAGAAATATACCAATCAATGGTCCAATAAACTCATAAGAGGTAATTCAACCAATCTGGGCAGTTAGAAAAACCAAAACTCAATTTCAAAATTTTGAAAAATTGTGTTCGCAGGTAAGCAGTATTACACAGTGCGATAATCTATGATTCTCATAGGTGACCTTTTAGCAAGTTGCGAGAACCTCGCACTGAACCCTATGTGCAGGGTGTGAACCCTCTTAATTCTTGCAAGCTGCAATGAAGTGCAGTGCGAGAATTCCTGAGCATATCAAAAAATTTAAAAATTGAAGTAAAATTCAAAATGGTTTCTGGACCCAGAAGGTCTATCAGGATATCCTAAAGACTCAGAGACTGATAGGACAAGAGAAATATGAAACTAGAGCAAACGGCCACAGAAAAACGCAAAAGGCCACAAAGAAAAAGGGATGTTCCCCAGTGGAGTCGCCAATTTTGTTATTGGATAAATCCATAAGTGCGGACACAAACCGATCTCCCTAGATCCCCCTGAATCTAGAACAAAGCAAGACAGAATAATACTCTTTCCCTAGATTTCGACTATTGAATGAACTAGGAGGCAAGAATCATGAACATACCTTATGATCGCTTCCTTTGGTCTTTGTTGTTCCAACTTCGCTTCAATGCTCTTGTGCCGTCAAGACCACAACAATACAAACCAATCGAAGTGAAGACAACTCAATATATTCAATAGTTAATCTATGTATATGATCAAGGAGTTATACAATAAAGTAACATTAGCTTTATGGGAAAGGGACATATTACTGTATTATATTGATGGAAAGTAAAGATTACAACTTGAGCCATGATGTTGCAAACCTCCTTTCGATGGCCCTTAGCTCTGACACACACACTTGCTCACTTGCATGAAGAAGATCAACCACCTTTGATAAACTTGTTGGAGTTCTCTAGCTGTTGTAGTATCAGTCCTTCACACAATCTTCCACTAATTCTCCAATAAATCTCTTGCTTGTTTGTTGCTAACCTTTTCCATGAGAATCCCCTCAATATATAAGAGAGAATGAATTAGTTACTTGGATAGGAATGATCCCAAAATATCAGGAAATCCAGTACTTAGATAACCATTCGATTGCCATCTCATCCTTCAGAAGATTCCCTTCTAGAAGGTTCGAGAATCCATCTTTTTCCCTTCTTTAGAAAGAGTTCGCACCCTAACAGTTAGACACAGTGCAAACTTCTCACACCCTGGCTTAAGGCAGCCTGCGAGAATCATGCATTATCGCAAGCAAATGTATTGGCAGCCTGCAAACCTTCCTTAAAAATGTGATTTCTGGATAAAGATGAAGGTGACTTTTCTCAGAAGAAAGTTCTAATGAAGAGCCTGAGTACCCCATCATCAATACATCATCATGACGACCAAAATTATGGGTAACAGTGTATGCGACAGATGAAAGCTCTAGTCCTTCTACTACGTGTGTTCCTTCTATCTTTGGTACTTTTACATTCCTGGGATCCTCCTCCTCGTATTATTCCTCCATGACATTATAGCATTCTAATATATTTTGGACCATCATCTTGGCTTTGTGCACACTACATAATGGTACTACTTCCATCAGTTCTACCTCCAGGAATATCTTTTCTCGAATGGTCTGGAGTGTTTCATGTATGGAGGGGGATTCATGTTAAAATGTGAACATGATTTCAAATCTCAGGACCAATACTTCCCATTTTGTTGTCACCATTTACATCTCCAATTCTAAATACCAATTCTTTGGGATTGTGTCCAATGTGTGTATGAATCAGTGTGTCTACTCTATCTCTGATTTGGAGCACCATAAAGGTTTACATATTTCTATGTGACCCACCAGGTTTCCCTCTCTTGTGTATTTTTGTGCACTTTCTGCTTCCTCAGGCCCAAATTGTATCTGCATAAGTCTATTGCACTATGCCCAATGATTCATTCCATTTCTATGTGTGGCCCACCATCTAGCTGGAGTTTCCTTTAAGACGACATTCAGTGCCAACAACCTCTCTTGTTCAGGTACCTATAACTCAAATGATTTTATAAACATATTAATCTTAGTTAGTCCATCATACCTGAGTGGGTCACATAGCTCTGTGCCAATCCAGTGCAATGATCGATTTATGCATGCACATCATTGAGTTGAAACTTCATGCATTCTCTGCTACCAATTCTCTAGACTAACTTCTGAATATGATGCACAGGAACTAATACTTCTCCAACTCATCACACCATCCATTGTCAGGTTGACATAATCCTCCATTCATGCAGTCAAATTATATAATTTGTCCATGTCATTTCCTCTTCTTGATTTTTTGTATCTCTTCCCTTCTGATGGGTCCAAAGGTGCAGTAACATTTAGATCCCCAACCTCAAATGTCATCTCCCACCTTTTCAAGTTAATAATTTCCTAGTTATCGACCTCCCATTCCAATCCCATCAATTCTTGATATGAAAGGATCTAGGGAGGCCTAGGAATGACTCAGAGTTCTCAGAAGTACCCCAGGAAGCTCAGAATGGCCTCAACAGATTGAAAAGGGAAAAAATTCAAAGTCCTCAAAACTCTGCAAAATTAGCATCATTGTGAAGAGCACGTCACAATATTTCCAACGGCATAAACTATCCATCAAATTAATTCCAGGTGAAGAAGTTATGACCGGTCAAAGTTTGGTCAACTAGGGGACACATCAACATTCGTAATGCTAACGTCAGCAGCTGATTGGACAGGGTGAGATCAGAAAGACATAATGTTAATGTCAGCATGCCACATGGAAGTCCCACAGGCTGCCATGTGTCAGGTGGATTCATATTTTTTAGGGCACCAAGTGGGCCAATGGAAAGATGACATGTTGCGCCACCCAGAGGCTGCCATGTGGCTCAACCACAACACGACATGCATCAGGTGATGTCAGCGCCACATGGAAGCTGACTGGATTGGGGGTATCCAATCAAAGGGCACCATGTGGACCAATCAGGAGGTGCCACGTGGCACCCATATTTTTCCCAAGGACGGATAGTAACCAACAACATGAACAAAATTACCGGCCGCTAGACCAGACGATGTCGGATCCGATGGCCAGATCAACTGTATATATATATATATGGTGCGGATAGAATAGTCAGCGATGGGTAGACCGACCGATGCCAATTCTGACGAACCTTGCCCGAAATATAATTCAAATCACAACCATACACTAAAATAGGTCAAGAGGGATTCGAACCCCGGACCTCTCGGGACCCTCCGCCTTACCTCTTTACAAATTTACCAACAATCCAATGGCCCTAAATTGGTAAATCCACCGATCATAAATTATAAAAAGTTTATTTTTTTCAGCACTGAGGGGGGCATGCGACAGGGTACGGTCAGGCATGAAAAACGATGCAGGAGTACAAAAATTTATTGCAGGTTGTAGGCAAGAAAATTGAGACGATATTTTTGATGGGCTTAGAAGTGCCAGTGTCAGATTGAAGTGTGGAGACAGTCAATTTTTGGTAATTCGACACCAAAAATTCAATGGTGTTGTATTTTTTCTGATCTGAGAAAATATTCTGCAACTTATTTACATGTCCTTTTGTTGAATTAATAAAAATGCCTACCCATTTGAGAGCAGGACCCGAAGACGTATTCCACCCAGGGACGAACTAAGTTATCAAGTTTGTGTTCATATTGATGTTTATGTCTCCTTATTGAGCTTTCCTTCTTTATGGTGCACTTTAATTTATGCTCATTTAATACAATTCTTTAATAATTTGTAATGATTAAAATATCATGGATCATGTTGGTATTAGAGTAGTCATGTTTGACTTAAATTGTTGAGTGTGAATGCTTACTAGGGTCAAGCATAAGCAGGGTGAAGGAACACTTAAAAATTTCATCCCAAAGATTGGTCGTGCATCTCGAAGGAAGAAAATGAATGAAGAGGACACGAGTGATGAACAAGAGAAAAAATTCCATATGGTCTTCTATGGCATGTCAGATATGGTCGAGTGAATGTATGGAGACTATGAGAAGAGGATGGAGAAGAAAGGAAAGAAGAAGGAAGAACAAGCGGATGAAAATGCTTCAGTGAACCAAGGGCTTGGAAGAGGACCCTCCTGACCCTCCATCTCCACCATCAAGTTCTATCTCTTCTTCCTCTGATCATTCTCATCATTCTAATGCTAATCATAAAGCCTCTTTTAAGTAACCATTATTAAAGCTTGATGTGAAATTTTCTTTACCTATGTTTAATGGAGATGCTAATCCTAAAAAGATAGATAATTGGATCCGACTGGTTGAAGTATATTTTCATGTACAATAGTTTGATGAAGAGGGAGTGAAAGTCAAATTAGCCTCTCTTCGGTTGGAAGGCACTGCTCTCATATGGTGGGAGATCAAGCTTTAGGACAAAAGTAAATGTGGTAATCTTCTTTCCTCATGGTCGAAATTTAAATCAGCAATAAGGAAACAATTTTATCCATTGGGTTATTTACATAAAGCAATGATGGAATGGAAAACTTTAAGACAAAGTAAAGGTCAAACAATACAAATTTTCACAGAGGAATTTAGGAAGAAAGCATTTGCACTAAACATTCCTTCAGATTCCTATGAAACTTTAATGAAGTATATTGGTTCACTTCACGGTTATCTTTGTCACACTTTATTGTTATTTAACCCCACCAATCTTGATGAAGTTTTTGTGCAAGCCACACACCTTGAAAGTAGAGGAAAGAATGTTCAAGAAGATCCCACAAAAAATCCTTCCAAGTTCCCACATAATCAGTTTAAAGGAAAGTTTAAAATAAAGGACAAAAAGACTTCCACTACAAAGAAGGGAGAAGGAAAGCCATCTCACACTCATTGCAATGGGGATGGTAACGATGATGAGCATTGTTGGAAACTACATCTGGAAAAAATACCAAAGCAGTGGAAAGGGGAAGACAAATACCATTGCTACAGTGCAACAAGATCTTGGTTCTGATTCAAGAGATGAGGAAAAATCACTACGGTTGGAGTAAAAGGTAAATGTTCCCTTCATGCTAGTTCAAGTTCCACTAATGAATCTCATGATGATGAAAGAAAGAGGAATGAATTATTTCACATAAGGGTTTTATCTAAGCATACTAAGATTGATACTTTGTTTGATCTGGGTTCCCAAGTTAACTTAATATCTGACACACTTGTCAAAAGAATGGGCTTGAAACAAAACCACATCCAAAGCCTTATCCTCTTGGTTGGGTATGCGACAAAGAAAAACTTAATGTCACCAAGCAATGTAGGGTTAGATTTTATAGTGTTTTAAAGTTAGTTGATGAAGTTGATTTGGATGTTGTTTGACTTGATATATGTGGCATAGTGCTAGGGAGTCCATATCTTTATGATATTAAAGTAGTCTTCTTTTGTCATGAAAACAAATATCACCTTACTAAAGGAGGAGTGGAATTAATTGATAATTTTTCTAATTATTATGAGATCTTTCAAGAACCAGATGGATTACCTCCTAATAGGCAAATCCAACATGAAATACATCTTAAATAGGATTCTCCTCTTACTAATGTGGGAATGTACATGATGTCGGTTATAGAGATGACAAAGATCAAGAAACAAGTACAAGACTTGTTGGATCGAGGGGTCATCAGGACCAACTCATATCCTTGCAGTTCTTCGATTGTGATGGTGCCAAAGAAGAATGGCACATGGCGAATGTGTGTTGATTATCGAGCCTTAAACAAAATCACGGTGAAAAATTGATACCCTCTTCCTTGTATACATGATTTACTCGATCAATTAAAGAATGTTGTTTATTCAACTAAGTTGGACTTGCACAATGGTTACCATCAGATCAGGGTTGCAGAAAATGATGCATGGAAAACCGCCTTTAAAACCAAACAAGGTCTAGTTGAGTGGTTAGTTATGTCGTTTGGTATTTGTAATGCCCCGACGACCTTCATGCGTGTAATGAATGTTGTATTCATGTCATTCTTAGATGACTTTGTAATTGTGTATTTAGATGACATTATTATATTTAGTGGGACTTGGGATGAACATGTACGACATGTAAAGCAAGTATTGGATACTTTGCAAATGGAAAATTTGTATGTAAAATTATCCAAATGTGAGTTTGGAAAGACTGCATTGGTATACTTAGGTCATATTGTAGGTGGAGGACAATTGAAAATTGATCCTTCCAAAATTTATGTAATTTTAAATTGGCCTAAGCCCACAACTGTAACCGAAGCACGAAGATTCTTGGGTGCAGTTCAGTACTGGAGGAGATTCATAGAAAACTTATCATTCATTGCAAATCCTTTGCATGCCTTGACCAATGTGAAGAACAATTTTATGTGGGGAGGAAAGCAACAAAAGACCTTCGACACCTGGAAGGAAAATATCAGTACAACACCGGTATTAGCATTGTTGAATCTTCAACAACCATTTGAGATTGAGATTGATGCCAGCGATTACACCATTGGTTCAATATTAATGTAATATCGTAAGCCTATATGTTACTACTCTGAAAATTTTAACCAAGATGTTGTTAACTATGCTACATATGATAAAGAGTTGTATGCATTAGTTCAAAGTGTGAAAAAAAGGAAGCATTACTTGTTAGGGAAGGAAACAATCAATACATATAGATCATTAGCCCTTACAGTATCTCCAAACACAGACCAAGCTGCAACAATATTGACATTACATGTGGATGGGTTTTCTTCAACAATTTCATTTGGTAATCAAGTATAAAAAGGGTACAAGTAACAAAGTAGTTGATATGCTTTCTAGACCTCCTATTAATGCTTCTATTGTTTTGAAGAATGCTTCTTTATATCATGATAGCTATGTTGAAGAAGATGTATTCAAGAAGCTAACCCATGGTGCATAGGTGGAGAAATATTGTCTGCAGGGGAAATTACTCTACCATCTTAGAAAGCTATGTATTCCTACAAGTGAACGAGTTCATGTAATACGAGAAGCTCACACTTCTCTTCTGTCTAGGCATTTTGGGGAAGTAAAAACTATGGCTCATCTGCAAAGGTTTTGTTACGAGCCTCAGATGAAAGAAATCGTAACCAAGTATGTAAAGGGGTGTGTGATGTGCTTTACTTGTAAGCCCACTAATAGAAAATTGGGGTTGTACTCACCACTTCATGTTTCGTCTCATCTATGGGAAAGTATTTCCATGGACTTTGTAGGGGGTTTATCAATGTCAAAAAGGGGTCACGACTACTTGTATGTAGTCGTGGATAGGTTTAGAAAGATGTGTATCTTGATGCCATGTAAAAAACAGGTCACTTCTTAGCAGACTATTAATCTCTTCTTTCAGTATGTTTGGGTCCACTTCGGGTTGCCCACATCCATTATCTCGGACCAAGATACTCGATTCCTTGGAGAGTTTTGGACAAGTTTGTGGATAATGATGGACACCAAGTTGAAGAGGAGTATGGATTTTCATCCACAGACCGACAGTTAGACAAAGGTTGTTAACCAAACAATTGTACATTTACTTCAAGGCTACTGCAACAAGCATCCCAAGTTGTGGGATGACTAGATACCCTATATTAATGATGCTTACAATCGAACCTTACATTCCTCCACTCAGTATTCACCATTTGATACATGTTTTGGATACTTGCCTAAGGTCCCTTTAGACTTGATGTATGGGAAAGATGTCAATTCAAACGAAGAAATAAATGAAGACAGGGCCCGCAATTTCATTCAAAGGATCCAACAAGTGCACCAAGAAGTTAGAGAGAAGTTGGAGATAAGTCAAGAACAATACAAGGCTCAACATGACAAGCATGGGTTTGATCATCAATTCTAGGCCAGAGACCAAGTATGGCTTCACATCAAAAAAGAGCGGTTGAAGGGTGAAGGAAAGAAACTCAAGCCTATCTAATATGGATCAAGAAACTTATGAAAACATTGCTCTATTATGTATCAAGTGCTCACGAGGAAGTACACAGACCAAGTCAGGAATGTAGATGTCCCTCACAATAAATAATAATATTACCAGGGGGGGTGTTACACGAGACGAAGTTGGTAATCTCTTAGAAAATTTCAAAACAGATATTCTGAGCACTCTAACAAAAAAGGTAGAAGCAGAACAGACCTTGGCTATATTTTTCCACAGGTGCAGAAAGAAATGTGGTCCAAGGGAATGCCCTTTGGATATAGTTCAGGTTTGCACTATTTGCACCAAGGACTATGAAACAGAGCAATTCCCATCACTCCTTGGATTGAAAGTTGTATTCAAAGAAGAGGAAGAGGAAATAAAACAATTAAATCTAATGGCTTAGCGCTGTCAATGGCAATCCCGGCCTCAAAATACACTACAAGACCCTTCCTCTTTCTTTTCTGGATAGTATAATCAACAAAAGAATTTTGGCAGCACATGGTAGGGCCAACCATTTACTAATCAGAACTGGCCACCCCAGCAGCACCCACCTACAAATCCCACTCGGCCAAACCAGCCCGCTACAATCCCCATCTGGAAAAATCAACCAACTACATGTTCCAATTGGCCTAATTCGCAATACCCCACCTCATCTTGGAAAAACTTGAATAATACCTACCATTCACAGTGGCCTAACTCGTCTACCCAAAACCCAAATTGGAACCAGAATTGGAAGTGCCCCATGGGGATGAATAAGCAACCCATGGGGATGGCCTCTCAAACCCAACCCTTGTTACAAGCCCCACTCCAATTTCCCCAGAACCCCTAATCACAGTTGCGCCCTCAATTACCAGCCCAACCCCACCCAAATCCTAATAACAGACCAGCTCATATCATCCAGATTATGGAAAATGGAGAAGGGGAAACCAATTTAATAGGGTGTAATGAATTCTGATTGAGATCGGGGTGTATCATCTCTCCTGAACAAAATGACGTTTCCCAAGAGCAGGAGAATGAAAAACAACCAACAATAACACCCTCGACTATGGTAATAACGGAAGAAATCGAGAAAGGGGGGAACACAGTTGAATCATAGGACTCTAATAAGGATGTAACTCCCTCCATTCCCCGAAAGACTGACGATAGCGAAACCCACCGTATATCCTAACTTCGACATTGCAGGGGAACTCAAGAAATTATACATCAAAATTCCACTCATGCAAGATCTGCAAGACATACCGATCTATGCAAAGACAATCAAGGAGCTATGTGGGAGGAAGCCCGTCAGAAAAATAAAAAATTCATCATCAACAGTTCATGTAGTGGGAGCCTTATCTAATCTAATTTTGGGTAGAGAAGAACCAATCAAAAATGCAGATCCAAGGAACCCCATAGTAACAGTTCAGATTCAAGGTTGTTCCTTTCCAAATACACTAGTTGATTTGGGGGTGGCCATCAATATCCTAACAATGGAAACCTGCAATACCCTGGGTTTTGACTCTTTCGACCCAACCTCAATTATGTTAAAATTGGTTGATCGATCAGTGGTCAAGCCACTCAGCACACTACATGATATAGCAATCTCAGTTGACTCTTGGGAATATCCAGCAGATTTTCTCATCATCAACCCAAGAAGTAGACTTGAAGGGCATCCATTGATACTAGGCAGACCATGGCTCACGACAGCTGATGCGTACATAGGATGTTGATCAGGTAAAATGACAATTTCTAGGGGAGGTGTCACAAGGAATCTCATTTTATATCCTCTAGCCAAACCTAGTCCAACGATCGTATATCTGCAATTTCCACCACCACAATATCTAAAGAAGGATATGCGTTCCCCTCTCACATTGGAAGAAGCTCTCAGAGTCAAGAATCAACTAGAGGATGTTGTAATCAGTGGGTTTATTAACAACCCAACCACTATGAGTAACCCAACATGCCAGATGCTCCAAGATGTTCTAGAATGTGAGGCACGGGGAGACTCGTTGGAAGATTTAATGGAATAACAAATCCCAACTACCGTTGTTCATGAAAACAAATCCATTGAGATCGCACCAGGGAAGTTTCGGAACATTAATGCCAATTTAGAAGAGCAACAACAACAAAAGCTAATTCAAGTCCTCTCTAAATACCAACAAGCTTTTGCATAGGAGTATTCATATATGAAAGGTATTGATCCACAACTCTGCACACACCACATTTATATTGAGAAAGATGCCCGACCTATCCGATAGCCACAGAGAAGACTGAATCCCCACCTCAAGGACATTGCTAAAGAAGAACTACAAAAGTTGTTGGATGTATATTTTATATACCCTATCTTAGATAGTCGATGGGTTTCCCCATTAGTGATCGTCCCCAAGAAAAATGGGAAGTGGAAAATCTGTGTTGATTACAGGGAACTTAACAAAGCCACTCAAAAAGACCACTTTCCATTACCCTTCATCGATTAGGTCCTAGATACCTTTCCAGGGAAGAAATTCTTCTCTTTCCTAGATGGTTTCAGTGGCTACAATCAGATCCATATAACCCCAAAAGATCAAGATAAAATGACATTCACATGTCCCTAGGGTACCTTTGCATACAGACTATTTCCCTTCGGAATTTGTAATGCCCCAACCACATTCCAAAGGTCCATTCTGAGCATATTCAGTGATCTGATTAGCGAAGGGCTTGAAGTCTACATGGATGATCTCACTCTGTATGGTGACGACTTTGATCAAGCCTTGAATAATGTGGAGAAGGTATTAGAACAGTGCATCGCTACTAGGTTATGTTTAAGCCATGAAAAATGTCACATGATGATGACAGAAGGTGTGGTATTAGGGCATTACATTTCTGCAGATGGAATTAGAGTAGATCCAGCAAAAATCGAGGTAATCCTTAATCTACCTACTCTACACACACAAACTGAGGTATGTAGTTTCCTTGTTGCTTCAGGATACTATCGCAGATTTATGGAAAATTTTGCAAAAACCGTTGTTCCTTTACATGCTTTGACTGGTAATGTATAATTTTAGTGGTCTAAAAACTGTGATGTGGCTTTTGCAGGACTCAAGAAACTGATCTCGACAACGCCAGTGTTAAGGGGACCAAATTGGAAAATATCATTTCAAATCTCCACCGATGCCTCAGACATTGCCATAGGCGTTGTTCTTGGACAAGAAGAAGACAAGAAACCCTACACCATTTATTTCATTAGCAAGAATCTTACTCCAGCTGAACTTAATTATACAGTAACAGAAAAGAGTTTTTAGTTGTTATACATGCCATCAATAAATTTCGTCATTATATAACAGGCTATCCAGTTATTCTTTATACTAATAATTCTGCTATTAGATATCTAGCTAATAAACCAATTACTAATGGACGGGTCACTCGATGGTTATTATTATTGCAATAATTTGATATCACCATCAAAGATCGACCCGGGAGAGAAAATCTTGTCATGGACTTCTTGTCCCGCATACCAAAAACAAATGACTCATTAATAGTTGAGGGTCAATTTCTAGATGAGCATTTGTTTGCTGTCACCACAAAACCACCTTGGTACAATGATGTAGCAAATTATTTGGTAGCGGAAATATTACCGAAACCTTTATCATTAAGGGAAAGAAGATTGATCGTCCAACGTAGCGCACAATTCACTTGGATCAGTGGATATCTCTTCCACACAGGATATGATCTCCAGATCCGGCGATGTGTACGAGATGATGAAATCTATGACATACTGAAGGCATGACATGATGGGCCCTGTGGGGGGCATTTTGCAAACCACAGGAATGGACACAAAATCTTACAGATGGGCTATTATTGGCCCTCAATATTCATAGATGCGAAGAAATATGACCAGACCTGGGACAGTTGTCAGCAGATGGATAAACCAGGTCAGGCTGATGAAATGCCCTTGAAAGCACAAATAGTTGCAGAACCATTTGAAATATGGGAACTAGACTTTGTTGGCCCTTTCAATCCAAATTCAAATTAAAAGTTATATATTCTCATTGCAACAGATTACATGACCAAATGGGTAGAGGCAGAAGCTTTACCAAATGCAACAAGAGAAGTAGTAATCAAATTTATTTTCAAATTGTTTGTACAGTATGGACTACCCAGAGAAGTAATCATTGATGGAGGGTCACAATTTACAGGCCATAGAATCACTGCCACCTTGGACAACTATCATATTAAGCATAGAGTTACTTCTCCATACCACCCACAAGAAAACGGGCAAGTAGAAAGCACCAATAAGGTCCTAGAGGCAATCCTGACAAAGACCGTCTCAACAAACCGACATAATTGGGCTACTGAGCTCCCAAATGCCTTATGGTCTTATCGTACAACCTAGCATAACACCACTTTCTACTCTACTTACCACCTAGTCTATGGTAAAGAACCCATCTTGCCAATCGAATTCGAGATCAAGACCTTAAGGATGGCCCAAGAAATTGGACTAGATATTATAGAAACACATAAACAATGCCTTCAACGACTCAACAAATTGGATGAAGCACGCTTGTCTACTATGGAGTGCACAGTTGTTATTCAACAACAGAGAGTGACCTGGCACAACAAGCATATCAAGAAGAAATCATTCAAGAAAGGCGACTGGGTGCTTCTCTATGATTCCAAATTTCAGGACTTTCCTGGAAAATTACAGACACGGTGGCTAGGGCCATATGAAATTAATGAAGTCCATGATAATGGAACGGTTACTTTGAGCACCATCAATGGGTCTGAATCTCCCTTTCTGGTCAATAGATATTGGCTATGAATTTACCACCAGCCACCTTCAAAAGATTCTTTTTATCAAGAAGTAAGTAAAGACCCTACTGTGCAGATTATGGCTGGCTAGGAAGGTAACCCAGCCACCCCAACTCTATAAATGATGAATTTTGTTGATACTGTACATACTGTATATAGTGTTTATAGATCTAATTGAGTGGTTTTTTTTTTTTTTTTATGAAAAGTCACTTAGGAAACAGGAATTAGGGCAGATAACTATAATTAGCACCCTTTTCTATTCCATACTCTCATTTTGTCTTATCACACGAACTTTGTCTTTCACAGAAAAATGAATATGTCAAGTTCCGCAACAGAGATTGGGCAACTA
This sequence comes from Picea sitchensis, assembly GCA_010110895.2. Lineage (NCBI taxonomy): Eukaryota > Viridiplantae > Streptophyta > Pinopsida > Pinales > Pinaceae > Picea > Picea sitchensis. The sequence goes on from SNQJ01S0028886.1 coordinate 160,316, forward strand.
TAATGAACTCATGACAATAAAAGACCATCCAATGTTCGATTTTGAAATAAACATACCCATAACAATTGAATGAATTTAGTTGATGACTAATCAACCTCAAATTCAAGTAAAAATACATTTTCATGAGGATTGTTTTCCAAAATTTCCTATTTCACACGCGCTTGATGTTCCTTTGAACGGAACAACTGTTGTTCCTTTCACACGCTTGTTGTTTCCTTTTGAAAGGAACAATTGATGTTCCTTCCACGCGCTTACCGTGCCCTTTGAAAGGAACAATTGTTGTTCCTTCCGTGCACTTGTCGTTCTTTTTGTGCACTTGTTGTTCCTTTTGAAAGAAACAACCTCCATTCCCTTTGTGCACTTGTTGTCCCTCTGAGTATCGTTGTTGTTCATTTTGTCGTTCCTTTCCTTCATTATTGTTGAAATGCTAGCCAACCATTCGTTCGTAGTGCGGCTTTCACCAAATAATTTTCACCAACACTATTTCTAATCGTCATCACAATGATCTGTCATTATTTTGTGGATTATCCCCAACACCTTATCAAATTGTTTGTGGATTAATCTCTTCGAAATATCTTAAACCTTGTTCATAATCGATAACCACCATAATTTGTTTCTTTCCCCTATATACATACAAATATACCTAAATGATATTTTTCCTTTATATTATAAGGAGTCTTAAGCACACTTTTACTTGGCATCTTAACACTT
>SNQJ01S0028886.1:199925-211357 GCA_010110895.2 Picea sitchensis
GTTTAGCGAGTCCAAAGACAGAAAACTCGAAGGTTTTTCATGATTATAGAGTCTGGAAAAACACTTAAAAGAGAACTCTCTCAGTTCCTTTTTCGTAAAGTAGTCTGATGAGACCGAAAAAGAGATAAACTATCGCTCAACAACCATTTTCTTCAAATACTTTAACGAGTGTGAAGAGAACAAGGTCGCTCGGCAATCTTTTCATGTTTAGAGAGTCTGAAAACAACTTAAAGATGACTCCAGTGTTGTCCTTTTTTGTAATGTTAGTCTCGCGAGGCTGAAAAAGAGATAAATTATCACTCGAAAGACGCCCTTTCAAACCGTTTAACGAATGGGAAAGAAAGCAAGATCACTCGGAAATATTTTCATGTTTAGAGAGTCTGAAAAGAGCTTAAAGGAGACTCTAGGGGGTTCCTTTTTCATGTATCCATACAGGTCCGAAAAAGAGATAAAAGTCTACCTGGATGCATTCTCATGCATTTACAAGCACGAGAAAGAACAAAGACTAAGCTTGGTATGCCCCCAGCATGAAACCTAGTGGCTTAACTCCAGAATGATCAGCAAAGGCTGGAGACATGGCCTCCAAGCTTCAATTCATTCACCGACTTTGAGGTTGTCACCAATTTTTGTAGTAGATGAGAAAAAGGAGAAGGGTGGATGAAAAGAAGGTTCAAGAGAGGTGACTGTTTCATTTTTTAACGAGCTTGACATAGGAAAAGAACTATTCTCAAGGCCTCTGTTTCATTTTTAATGAGCTTGCCATAGAGAAGAGAAACTATGCTCGTAACTGCTTCTTGATCATGGCTTCCAAGAGAATAACGTTTTGGAAGGATACCATGTCAAGGGACAAAACCCGGTCATGGCCTCCAGGAGATCTTCACTGGATGGAAGATAATCACTCGAGAAGGAACACATGTCGAGGGTCACGATAGAAGTAAGGAGATCAGTCTCCAATAATCCTACCGAAGAAATCACCATGTCCACTTCCAGATCCAAATTGTCAAAAGTTGAAATCATGGGAGATGATGAAAAATCAACACCAAGAGGGGAGATAGAGTGTATATCTTCCTGAATTTATTCACGAGGGGGAAGAAAAGAGGATTAGTGACGGTTATAATCCCAAGGTAACTTGTCAATACGAAGCATCTCCAGAATAGATTCATCAAAAGGAAAAATTGGGGAAATGCAGTCGATTGTCAACGACAAGGAACTCAACCGTGATTGCATCGAGGAAACGTCAGGCACCAATAGATGTTGGTCATCTGACAAGGGAGAAGCAGATGGGATAGAAACGTATGATGTTTCGGCTGGACTAAGTTGCACGGTGTCACTTAGTGCATCGAATTCCAATGGACAAAGTACAATCTGAGGGTCAGAGGATTCCAAATATTGATAAGCCGCGGTCGAAATCATATCGACGGTGGAAATATGATGTGTAGTCGGAGGAAGTAGTGTAGGGAAGGTACCCATGAGGCTAGAATCTTTCAGTAAGCCAACACCAACACTTTCATACGTGATCTTGTGGTCTCCCAAGAAAGGAATATTGATGGTAGTGGGAACGCGAGCATCGGACATGCAGAAATCCAACTGATCAACAATGACAATTTTTCTGTGATGAGGAAATTGGACACATCGGAAAACTGACGAGGCAATGACAGTCATAGCATAAAACCAACTTCTTCCAAGTAACAAGTTGTAATCGAGGGGAGCATCGACCACCTCGACATCAACAGTAACAGTTTTTCCACCCAATTGGATGGGTAGGGACTGTAAAAAACCATGGGGATGAAAACCTCTCCCATTGAAGGCGCGTAACATTGTTGGGGATTTGTTGAGTGCTGGTGATTTTAAACCTTTCCAACATGCCAAAGACATGACACAAGTTGAGGCTCCCTCATCCAGAATAGTTCGGTGGATTTGTTGATTGTGAACAACAACATCAACTTGGAAAGCAAGTTGGTGGGAGAGTCGAGATGGATAATTTTCTAGGTTAAACATGATCTGATTGGATGACTCAGGATCAATAGTGCCAGGAGTGGCCAAGAGCATTCTACATTGACTGGGACAGTGCTGTAGAACTTCTAATGCAGACATAGCACACGGTGCTTGAGCCAAATCTTCAACAATGTTGTAGTTCTGAGCGGCACGGGAACTAGGATTAAAGGTAGCTTTGCGGATAGTGCTCTTAGGAGGGTGTAATATAGAGTCAAATGTGGGTTTATCAATCTAAAGTGGTCCAGATGGAGGATTAATCGATGGAAGACTGACGGAGGACAATGATGGATCCGGTAAAGTACCGGCACTGTTAATGTCTTTTCCTTTGTCAGGGTTACCTGGTGTGTCATATGTCTTAGAGCGAGTGGTCAAATTGATCCCATTAAACATATAAATATGTGCACTCGATGAGGCCTCATCATTAGGATCGTTAGAACTTCCCCCAGGAGAGGGGGTTTGAGCAACCATGGATTGTTACTGTGGAAAAGGTTGAGTAATCACAGCGGGTTGTGACTTCCCTTGGAAAATTTTGGTCACTTCATTATGAAGTGGACAATCTCGAGTGTAGTGATCATCACCACAAATGATACATGGGAATTTCAGTTTCCATTGTGGTTGCTTTTTGGTAGCAAGTGTTTGATTTTTGGGTTGTTCATTATTATTTTTTGATTTATTCTTTGTCTTCTTCTTACCTCCGAATTGTTGTGAAGGGGCAGATTGAACTGCATTCACCTCAGAGATCTGATTTTGGGGGGAGGTAGAGGAGGGTGTAGTTGATTTGGAAAAATATTGAGTTTTGACGAAACTGATAACACCATCTACATGAGATGAGGACAATGGCTTAGAAGGATCGGTATTAGCTCGAGCAACATTCGAAAGCAAATCATACAAAGTACCATATTGGGAATAAACCAAATCCAAGTACTGAGCCCGAGCGATGGCTTGTTCCTCTGTGACTACACCACCCATAGAGACATCATGAGCGATTGGGGGTAACAGTGATTCAGTAAACCATTCTTCCAATAATATGTCAGGAATGACTGCCTTGATCATCCTTCGTCATTACCTCCACTCATGAATATGGTCAGAGATATGCAGGGATTTAGTTTGACGAAGGGAGGTCAAGAGTTCAGTACCTGTCTCGTAGCGAATAGGCAGTTGAAAGTGCATGAGGAAAGACATGGCAAGGGAATTGAAATCATGAAAAGAAGCACGTGGTAGTTCAATATACCACTTTGTTGCCGAGCCGGTAAGTGTTCGCTGGAAAATACGCAAATGTATAGAATCATCCATGAGGGAGTTTGATGAACACCACAAATGGAAATTCATCACATGGTTGTTCGGATCTTCACCAAGGTTTCCGTCAAATTTTGGAATATTAGAAGGAATTTTAGCTGGAATGACTGGCCAAACTGGTGAATGAGAAATAGGATCATTAGTTAACCAAGACAAGTCTGGGAGATCCATAGTTGCAAGGAAATGTAGTTGTTGGTTAATTTGCAAATGACACTGGTGCGGCATAAGTACACCAGTAGGACCATAGACTGGGTTAGGTGGATAGTTGTAACTAGTAGGTCCTCCTACATATGGTTGTTGTTGGCCAGGATAAGAAGGATTCGATGGTGCATGAGAAACATTAGCATAACCCAGTGGGTTCTGAACATTATAGGCTGGGTGATTTATTTTCCCGTGAGGAGGATAAACATTTTTCCCTTGATAATGGTAAGGAGTAGATCCTGGAGGTAGATACACATGAGGCCCATGAGGAGGATAAGACTGTGGTCCCGGAGAACTCCAGGTGATGTTTGGGATGTCGCTCAGATAAGATTGCTTGTAAGATGTTCCGGAAGGGACAGGATTGGATACTCCTCCTAGTGGGTTATTATACAAGTGCCCCCCAACATGGGGTTGGGTAAAAATGCCTCCTAAAGATACTCCCCAGGATTATGAAGGGTTTCTAGCAAATGAGGGTTGCCCCCCTACCAGCGGTGGATTTACGATCAGGGTGTGACTGGCAAACGGAGGTTACCCTCCAGGAGGAACATGAAAAGTGGGCTGCCCCCCGGGAAGGGTAGGCCCACCATGGAAAGATAGTCCTCCAGGAGGGAAAGGTTCATTGGATGGTGGTTTCCCTCTAGCCAATCATGTTTGGCCAGTAGGGGTCTGCATTCTTGGGTGAGAAGATGTCCCAGCAGGATCATGTGGAACATGTGGAGTTGTAGAGTAAAAGCTTGTAGAAACAGGGATAGAGATTGAAGTGCTTTGGGGATGAGTAGAGGTGATGAGTCCAGCATTAGGATGGACTTGTGATGGTGTGACAATAGGGTTAATAACCTGATCGACTAGGTGATTCATGGTTTGACCGGATGGTCCTGTTTCACTAGGAGGGTCATGGGGATGAAAGGGTTGTCGAATAGATTCAAAATGTTCATAGAGATCGTGTCACGATGAAGTCCTCCATACAGAACGAGCAGGTGTGGGATTGGTTTCTACTGCGGTGCTAGGACGAACAGGAGTCCTATACTCGTCACCAAAGATTGGTTTTGTGGATCCCATATATGTTTCGATAAAGATCCTCTCCGGTAATCGTGGGATCTCTTCATCTATGACGTTCCCAAGGGAGTCTAAACGAACCAAAAGTGGTTTGAGAGGGGTTACCGACACAGATGTAGTGGGATTTTCAACCGTGACCAAAGCGTCTTCTGAGTTATTTAACAGAGGAGCAATAGCACTTCTAGTGTCAGATTGATTTTCTACCTCTCTACGGTAGTTGTCTTCTGGAGGGCTAGGAGGTAAGGGTTGATGGCCTTCTGGAGGCAGCCCTTGCATCCTATGTGATCGGCGAAGACCTTTATCATCTACGAGCTCAATTGTGGAGAACAAATAGAACACACTGAAAATCTAGGGCCAACTAACAAAAAGAAACAGCATGCGCTAATAAAATCTAGGAATCAACCAAGCAAACAAAATTTCTTTCGATGATCGTACTAGTTGGTGATGAAATCCAACGTCGCGTGATCAAGTCAAGAAGGGGCTAGGATATGGTGGAACAGTTACAATGGCGACCTACTTAATGGACTTTCACCTTGGTGCAAGCTTCCACACAGTAATTATGGATTTACCCTCCAATGAGCCCAAGTGAGTTTGACCAATGTCTGTTCCAGGTACAGTGAGACTTCCCTTCACCGTCACCTTGTGTAAGTACCTAAAGATTATAGCAACTAAAGACACCAATTCGCAGTGAGTCCCTGGGTGGGTACAGTCGATAGTCCGATCCAAAACGTATGGGCAGGATAACAAGTCCAAAATCAACCCAAGACTCTCCCACACATAATCGTGGGTATACCTCCAAGTGACCCCCAATATACGATCCAACCACTACAAACAATTGAACCATGGAGGGATAATCTCTGTAATTCGCCCGAATGCGACCTCGTGCATAACCCCTATGTGAGAGGGGGAATCCCAGAAAACCAATACGACAATTGGATTTGAGTCTCCCTAGTTCAGGATGCTAATGTTTTTTTTGAAAAACTTTGGAGAGTTGTACTCACAGCCTAATCCAAAGTGCTAACCCTAGTCTACTGTTTGTGGAAGATCCTAAAAAATAAAATGTTCTAGATAATTTTTAATTAGCGTTCATTTTACAGCTATTCTTTACTAAAAGGGTGCGCGAAAGTGAAACTGATGGAATGAGGACTCAATTCCCAAAAAGATGCATCAAAGATGATAATCAATTGTTTCTTTTCAATGAAAACCTATTTAAGGGAAAGAGAAAGAGTTGTTTTCACTTTCGAACACTAATATGAAATGTCTTCTATCAATTGGTTCTCAATCGAATCTAATGCAATGCTAAAAAAATTTCAAAAATGCCTTCTAATATGAAAACCAAACACTAATATGTGTCTTTGTCATCTGTATGCAAATGATGATTAATTCAATCCAAAGACTTCTCCTACCAACTACCTTTTCAAATCAAGGAGATTCAGACAAGCATGATCAGATTTCGCACACATGACACACACCCTCTTGCTATGATTGAAACAAGAAGCAAACAGAAGACAAAAGATAACAAAGAAAAATCAAACAATTCACACAAAAGAGAGATGTTTAAGAACGATGACTTCAAAGAACTAGATAAGATGGTTCACAGATTCCTGATGCCCTTCACCAGAGTTCCCACTCAGTCAGATAGGAGAGAAGAAAGCAGTGGATTGATTTCAAGCTCTCAACAGCAAAAAACTCAAAAATAATGAAGAAGGCCACCAACTTTGAACAGAAAATTGCTTATTTCTCAGAAGGAGGGATGTCAAAGTTCAATGGGAAGAAGCATTGAATCACAAAGAATCTCAGCAAGTGAAAAAACAGGGTCTGGACCTCAAAAATGCAATTTTTGAAAAGATTTTGTGCAAAAAGGGGATGGTGCCCTGGTGTAAGGGACACCAGGCATTATAAAGCTCTGTCCAGCACCTTTAGGGAGTGTTGGTGCTCTGCTAACATGGGCACAAGGGCGCCAGGTTTAAAAAACTCATAAAAATGTCCAAAAACCCAAAATTTCAGTCAATTTTTGACAGTCAAGCTGAATGTGATGGATTGAGGATTGAATCAGCAAGTTCAATCATACATATGAAGTGAAAAAGTTCTATAATAACAAAGGCTAAGACAAGGTCTATGAGGAAGACCAAAACTGAAAAGTTTTGATTCCTCCCCAGTGGAGTCACCAATTTCTGTTGAAGAAAAATCTTCCTGCAGACAGGTAGATCTCCTCAAAGAGCTAGACTCTTAACTCTAAGACAGAAAGTGCTTATCATGGTCACTGACTTCCTTTTAGGTCTACACAAACTAATGCATGAAGAGGAAGGAGGAAAGACGTACCTTTTACCGGTGTTTGTCCCTGCACGCTCCGAGTTGAACTCCAATCTTGAGCTTCTTGATAAGCCCTGTAGACAAACAAAGTACAACCACTTCCTATTCTATCGAGGTTAGTTCGAAGTAGACCTATCTACTTAGATACAAATTCATGTAATGTCAAACACAAATTAGAAAGAAACAGGCCAAGCATATTACATTAATGAGGACAAAACGTTACGTACAGCCATAGATGGAATGCAGCAATTTCGTCAAGTTCTCCTTGCCTAACCCTTGCTCAAAATCTCCACGATCAGAATGATGATAGCTTCGCTGATTAGCCTCCACTTCACTGTGTGTTTCCTATGAGATCATAGGTTTCATGCTTCTCATCCCTTCTCCAAATATCACTTATGAGATCATAAGTTTGGTATGATTCTCCATCCAGCTCCCCTTTTCACCATGAGAAAGCTTGCTTATATAGCCTTGGAGACGCTCAACCACTTGAGATATCTTTAGGGTAAGTTGAGGATTCTCCTCCTTGAGTTAGGGATATTCCCTAATATCATGGCTAGACTAGGGGTTCGAATCCAACTGCCTTCCAAAATTGAAAAGATCTTTCCCTCATTCTCCTCAACAGACCAACTATTGCCCAGAATAGGTAGCGCTCCCTCAAAAGGGCCATCAGAGCGTTATAGCGCTCCCAAGTAGGCTTTAGGGTGGCACCATCACTCTTGAGAGTAGGAGCGCTCCTTCAAAAGGGTTGATATAGTGTTATAATGCTCCCATATAGTGTATAGTGGAGCATCAGCACTCCTAAGAGAGGTATAGGGGAGCGTTCTCCTCCAAAAACTCAATTTTTTGGGTTCTTTCAGATGGCAAGAGGTTCATAAGCCCAGTTAACCATTCCTCCTCTTCCAAATCAAGTGTCTGATGTGTGTCAAGTGTCCTTCTCATGTCGTTATAGGCACGACATAGGCATCATGGCAGTATGCTTTCTTTGACACTTACGACACTTGTGAGCAAAATGTGACACTTGTAATGATGACACTTGCGACACTATCGAAGTGAGTAATTTTGATGTGTAACACTTCTTATGCCCAATACTCATGAAATCTCATTCCCCACATGCATGTGCACAGTCCATCGGTGCTTCACCTCCCTCTCTGGGTCTCGGCAACAGGCCAGATCAGGAATTCTCAGAGCTCCGTAGCTGGTGCTGGACTCTCTCTGGGAGAAAACCACTTCCCAAAAAACTCTCTCACTTGAAGAGAGATACTCACAGGCCTGACAACCTGCCTCTTCAACCACGGGCCTGACAACCTGGTTCTTCAACCATTTTTCGACTCAATTCCCCTAAGTTCAGGATAACAACAACAACAACAACTTTTGGCTAACTCACGGGTGACAGCAGCAACAAGAAAATTGGGTGTGGACATCTAGAAAAATGACAACTGGTCACTAAGACACAACATGGTTCAGGTAACACTGGTTTCAGTATGTGTGACAAGAAATCCACACAAAGGTTGAAAACAGACTCGACGATTTAGACATGGGGTGTATTGGCTTCTCAAGAAAACATCACAGGCTTCGGTTTTCAGAGCTGCATGACACAGCAGATGATAGAGTTGAGGATGAGCACAGAGACCAGATGGAATTCCCAGTTTCAAACAGCCCATGATATAATGGAGGATGTCAACCATGAAGCTGCATGCGATCCATCAACATGCATTCCTTTTTGCACACCTTTCCCGTCCCAGGAACTTAGGATAAAAACATACATTTCACATACCTTTTGGAATAATAATAAATTACTATCCCCAAGGACTCAAGCCCCTAAACTTAGCCCCTCTTCCAACCTTTTAGCCCCCCCTTTCCCTTGCACACTCCGTGGAATCCTAGTCCCCCATCACTCTTTCTTCGTGGTCAGTCTGCACGTAGTGATGTTTATATTTTTATTAATGTTCTACATAATTACATATACAAAAACAGGCTCCTGGCCTTAACACTTAGGCTCTTCGGCCTAATAAACACATAATCCCACCATCTTATATACACTTGGCTCACTATCCTATAAACATAATTACAGTTTATAATTACAACTAGGGCTCTACCGGGGGATATTACAACTTTCTCCAAAGGACATCATTTTACAAAGCCTCATTAGCATGCTCTTCATCACCACCTAATCCCTATCGAGGATATTTTGCAACTTCTTCTAGAGTGTGAGTCATTGATAGTGGTTCTTCATCCTCCTTATCATTGCGTGGGTCTAAAATTTCAAAAGGATTTTCCATTAGATAAAGAGCTTTGTTTTGGCTTCATTGGGGTGAGTGTTGTCTTTTCTTCCCCTTGTTCAATATTTTCATTGGTTGCTTTGATTCTGATTGAGTCTGAGGAGTAGGCCATCCCTGCTTATAGTGCTTAGCAAAATGTCCATATTCATGGCCCTTATTTCACCTATGGAGCTACTTGTAATATGGCCCCTAAATATGACACCAATAATTTAGATTTAACCTTATTTCATCTAGAATACCTTTCTCGAGGTTAACTTTTGTGTAGATTCATGCACATGCATTGATATTTTTTTGGTGTTTCCTTATCAATAAACTTGCCTATGTTGTTTCTTATCACTTGGAAAGTTGGATCATCCCAGAAAAATGAGTGGAAAATGAAAGTGATGGACCAATATTGGGTTTTATATAGGGATGTATTTTTCCAGGTTAAAATTCATTGGCCAATGGTTCAGTGCTAAAAAGTAGGGTTGGCTTCTAACTATCAAATCATCTTCCTTCATTTAGAACATGAAAGTAATGTATCATCTACCACAAAGAGAAGTTCACAACACTCTTCATTAATGGAGGGGCCTAATATTTTGATAGCCAGAGTTCAAGAACCTTATGACTTGGTCATTGCTCGATGAACTTCCCCACTAGGTATTTCTCTATGAATAAAAGGGATTTTATTCATTGGGAGAAGGGGTTGAGATCTTAAATTATGGGACCTCTAGAAGATTCCTCTCAAAATTCTCATGGAACATGAAGTGATTGTGACCAATCCAATCCTCATGTAGAACTAGTTTGAACACTTGGCTTAGGCAAGCAATAAGAACCAAATTGTAAAACATTTATGGCAATGTATGAGCACATATTCATCCAATAGTGTGTGTGTAAGGATACACTACCATAAATTTTATGAAACTTGATGCTTATTATTTTCCCTTGACTTATATTATGTTCCATGTCATTAAAAATACGTTGTCTAACTATTCTATGTTTTGGCCCTTTAAGCTGGAATCCGGTGACATAAATCTACATGAAATCACAATTTTTCGTGGTTTAAATTGCATTTCTGAATCCAAAAATGGATTCAGCATTTCGAAAAACACCTAGAGCACTCAAATGATAGAGAATTAACCACTAAAATCAGTAGATCCAAAAATTCTCGTCGGATTTAGGGCAAAATTAAACATAAAATATCATTGGAAAAAGACGAAAACATAGAACAACTAGACTACGACCATCAAAAAGTCTATAATTTTGATTTATTCAACCACTCTGCTCGAATTCAAATCACAAAGTTTAAATTGATACTACACCATTATCAATTACATGTGGTTCACAATTATCTCGATTCAACTTCATTGTCCACTTGGACCAATTTGGCATGTGTTAAGCCCTTTTGTCATAGGGGGAAACCCATATACTGTTAAATGTTGACATAAACATTTGAAGACTCTACATTACAAGTCATTGGCCTCCCAAAGCATGTCAGATAATAAGCCAACAGACAAGTCCCCCTCTGAGTGTGCTTGGAGAGAAATGGTGGTGCTCGAGAGCGTGTTTGTATCGTCCTTGTCATAGGTTCACCTGGGGTGCACCATCATTGTATTTTTCCCTTGTCCTAAGTCCCTTGTGCATGCCATCATTACATTTTTAGTAGTACAAATGTGCTTATATGGATCTCCATCATTGCTCTAAGGGGACTCACAAATATATATGTAAACCATGTCTTAGAGGGCAAGCCATTTTTTTGGGATAGACTTTCCTTGAATGTGCTACTTGGGAACCTTGAAGTGAAAGGTTACTGCATGGAACTTGAAACTTGACCAACACCATGTAGAACTTTGAAATTTTTTAAAATAGAGGATCATTGGTGGAACTTAAAAATTTTCAAAGTTCTCGACAATATACTATTAAATTTCAACTCTATCCAAGAAATAGGGTTCACCATCTTAGAGATTGTTTTCATGGTGGATAGAGGTTTCCACTACCTTATGCATGTTTTTTACAACTACTAAGTTGTGAGCATCTTGTCAATTGAATTAGAATGCATGTGGGAACACCCAATTTCTAACAATTTCACTCCAAATCTAGGAAACTATATATAACTGAAATTGCCACATATATTATGTTGAAATTACTGATACAACTGAGAGGGGGGGGGTGAATTAGTTGTATTTGAGATTAAACAATTTTAAGTCTATTAAAATATTCTTAAACTTTCTTCAAGTGATCATCAACATTATACAGCATATGGACAGTAAAATTAAAAAGTATCAATCACACATAAGGTATACACAGAGACAG